>VUQH01042647.1:0-13989 GCA_015106775.1 Etroplus canarensis | reverse complement strand
TCTCAAAACAAACATTGCATCTGTTGTACTCTTTCTCAGCACGAAGCCATACTGCTGCTCGCTTATGGTCACCGCTCTTCTTAACCTAGCTTCAGCAACCCTTTCCCATATCTTCATGGTATGGCTCATCAATTTGATCCCTCTGTAGTTACTGCAGCTCTGCACATCACCCTTATTCTTGAAGATCAGTACCAGTGCACTTCTTCTCCGTCCCTTGCAAATTCTCTCATTCTCCAAGATCATGTTAAACAATCCGTTTAAAAAGTCCACTGCCCTTCCACCTAGACATCTCCATACCTCCACAGGTATGTCATCTGGACCAGCTGCCTTTCCACTCTTCAGCTTCCTTATAGCTGCCCTCACTACAACCTTACTAATATGCTGCACTTCTTGATTCACTATATTTCTTTCATCTGTCCTCCTTATTCTCTCATTTTCCTCATTCATCAGCTCCTCAAAGTACTCCTTCCAGGTGTTTGATTTTAGATACCTGTGGCAATTACTCCAGATTTCATCATGACTAATATACAGTAAGTATCACTTGCTGTATAAAAAAGAGAGAGTGAAGAGACTGCATTGCAAGTACTGATTTAGCAAATAAACTTTCTTAAAAAATAACACTCTGAATATTCTCTGTAATCCAGGTCATATTATTTTAGCATATTTAGATTAGACTCTAAATTTAATTTGTTGAAACATAAAAATAAAAATCATTTTACAACTTTTTTTTTTTACTAATTAAAGCTTGCAGAATGGTAGGAGAAGCAAATATAAATATTGGCCGGAACAGCTGGTACACATTATATTTGTACAGAAAATCAAACTAAGCGCTCAGCAGCTTCTAACACAGGATCTTACATTTGAAATGCAAATGCTTAAATCTCAGTGCTCTAATTACACTTTTTAAAAAAATAGCAAGGCAAAATCTTAAAGATCTGCAACAAATCTGGAGCATCTGTTGTATTACAAGTCCAATTAATTATATTTTTTCTTGTGCCACCCCTGCCTCTACCCACCTCTTTTTTCCCCGTGTGCACACTCAATCCCCCATGTTGAATGGCCAAGATAAGACATCAGCTGCGAGTCATCAGGCACAAAAATGGCCCGCAGCACACAGCTTTGCCTCATCTTGACTCGCCTCACAGCAAGGGACACATCTCTCCATCCCTGCAGCAATCGATGACACCCTGGTCACCTTTTATCCACGCACCTCCTCGTTCTCACAGATGTCTTCCTCTAACGTGCGTTCCTTTTGTATGCGTGTTCCAACTCATGACTCACTCGTGTCTGTACTCGGCTGTGCATGTACTGAGCTAAAATGAATTAACAAATGTGTAAACATGAAGTTACACAGACAGACACATATTCACACACATGCCAAAAAACATCAATTAAATATTTGCTGACAAAATCTAATAAATTCTTAAGTCTCCTGGAGTTTCATATTTACATTAGTGATACTGCCATATCAGCTGCACATTTCCAATGAGATGCTTTGGGGAGATTTTCATAGTGTTGAGAAAAGCAAAAAAGGAAAGCAAACAAACAAAAAACACCTCACAAAACAATAAAAAGCAGGAATTATATTATTAATCTAAAATACTTTAACATATTTTTAATAATATTAATAGTTCCATATATAATTATTTAAAATAACAGTCTGAGTGTACAATACACATAAAATTTATGTAAACAACACAGCTTTCTTGTTCAAGAGACTAACTTTTAGATTACAACTATTACTCATTGATGGCATATCTGACTATATCACCTACCACTGGGGAAAGAAAACAAAGTGGAAAATTCAGCTTGATTCCATTTAAGGGTTTAACAGTCTACTTGCTTGCATTGCATCATTGTTTAATCCATCATAAACTGTAGAGTACAAATGACAAGTGGTTGTTTTATAGGGGTTATGTGTTGTACTTTTAATAGGCCAAATTTTGATGGTTAGTGATAGCTTTGTGTTTGCAGTATACCCACCAGGGTGCTATTGATCTTCCTATCAAACTCCGAGCATGAAAGAGACAAACACATTATGTATTTCCCAAAATGATGAATTACTACTTCATGAAAATTGTAACACAAATGGAAAAACAAGCAAAACTTTGAAATGGACTCTAAAATTAACCATAAATGTGTTTTCTTCGAATGTTGAATTTTATTTTTCAAGACGCTAGTTGAAGTTAACTTCGCTTATCTTTATTAAGGTGTCTTTGTTTGTTTGTTTGTTTTGTTTTTTTCTTTGGTTTTTTGTTTTACACTCAGCTGTGATCCAGTTATCCCTTGTAAGAGATACCTGTGAGTTTCTGTTTAATTTTTTTTTTCTCACTTTTTCTTTTTTTGGGTGAGATCATCCTCCATAAAATCACAGTAGATGGGATGGCTTGTAAATTCATGACAACTACCTACTTTCATATGCTAGTAATAAAATGTGTGTGATGAGTAGAGGGAAAAGTTGCTTTGAAAAGGAAAAAAAAAGCTCAGAGGATGAGCAGCTCTGTGAATAATAGGACTTGTCAAACTTACAAACCAGAAGGATCACAGGCAATTGGAGCTAAAATAAGAACCACAGTGGTAATGAAATTAAAAACGACTCTCCCTCTACCCTCTGATTAAAACCAAAGAGACCACTGCAATTTAAACCTTCTCACATGAGAAACCATTTTCATGTAAGTAACATGTGGGGCAGGTGTTCGTGTGCCTATCTGTGTGTGTATTTGCCTGAGTTTGGAATATTAATAGGAAAAGACCACCACTTGAGCTGTCACCTACAGTAGAAATGATGCCTTTGTACTACTTGCTTTTGAGACTGGGCTTCTCATCATGAGTTTTGTGCAAAACCGAATGTGCTCTCACAGTCTTCAAATGAGCATGACCTCTTTATCCAGAGATGATGACATTCTCTGAAAAGAACTATAGATTTTACATACACTTTTTAAAATCACTAAAATAGGTGGATTGTTTGAACTATGGTAATTTTAACCACCCTAAATAACTGAATATTAATGTAATTTTTCTGCCCAAACATTTTCCTTAAAGTAGATTTCTTGCTAAGGCTGTGTACTATGTTATATTTAAGTACTACATCTGAAAAAAGTACTCTATCAAAGAACACAAACTCAGTGAAAGTCTTGAACCACCATCTTCTAAAATGGACTTGTTCATTTTATGGTGTTGCCTGACAAAAACCAGGAAATGTGTCTATATACACCAGGAAATGTGTTAACAGAAAGCCTAAAGTTCCTTTTTACCTTTCTGTTGGTACTTTCTTTGGTGCCAGCATAATGTGATGTTAAGAAGTTCTGGTCATTTTACATACTTTCACATACAGTCATGAGAAAAAGAAAATTCTTACTAAACTCTAAGAGGTATTGTGAAAAACAAAGTACACGCTATGATTCAGCAGCTTAAGAACCACCTTAAGCAGCTATAATTCGAAGTAATGGTTTTCTACATGACTATCAGTCTCTCACTTTGTTGTGGAAGAATTTTGGCCCATTCTTCTTGACAACATTGCTTCAGTTTATTGAGATTTCCAGATATTAATTTAGCACAGCTCTCTTAAGGTCCTGTCACATCATTTCAGTTGGGCTGAGGTTTGGACTTTGACTTGGCTATTGCAACAACTTGATTCTTTTCTTTTCAGCCATTCTGTTGTAGATTTGCTGGTGTGTTTGGGATCATTGTCAAGTTACATGACTCAGTTTCTGCTCAGCTTTAGCTGTTGGAAATATTTGACTCCTCAGGATACTTTGGTATGTTTAGGAGTCCATGGTGGACTCACTGGCTGCAAGGTGCTGAGGTCCTGTGGTTGCAAAACTAGCCCAAATCATCACCCCTCCACCACTGCGGTTGACAGTTGGTATGAGGTGTTTATGCTGACATGCTGTGTTTAGTTTTTGCAAAACATGGCACTTTACATTATAGCCAAACATCTCCACTTTTGTTTCATCTGTCCAAAGGGCATTGTTCCAGAAGTCTTATGGTTTGTTCAGATTCAACTTTGCAAACCTAAGCAGTGCTGTCATGTTCTTTTTAGAAAGAAGAGGCTTTCTCCTGAAAACCTTTCCAAACAAGCCATACTTGTTTAGCCTCTTCATAATTTTTCTGTCATGAACTTTAACATTTAACAAGCTAACTGAGGCCCATTGAATTTGATGTAGCTCCTGGGTTGTTTTTTTTTTGCAATTTTTCTGACCTGGGGGTTAATTTGCTGGGACGCCCACTCCTGGAAGATTGTGACATTGTGTTAACACACACTTGAATGTTCCAGACTAAAAAACTGCCCAAACTTTTGCTTTTATAGAGGTGGTCACACTGGCTGATGATCAATTGAAGAAGTGTATTTGATTATCAGCACATTGTTGCTACTTACCCTTTTAATTGCCATGAAAGCAGTAAGGGTGTACTTAATTTTTCAATGGACTGTATTGTGAAAGATAAAATTAACAATATTATATTTCTGTAACTGAAACCGTGCGCTGTGCCAATTATAATCTTTAAATTTCAGCATGGTTTTGTCATAGCAAGTAGATTCATGGTTAGTGGATGATGTAAACATATTGTGAGTGACGTGATTATGCTGATATGCTCTGAAGAACAGTTTGCAGCTTGGAATATGCATTACATAGTGTTCACCATTATGTTGTTAATTGTTTTTATGTTGCTGGCATACCTGATTAAGAGAGCAATGGAAAAAAATGTGCCAGAAGGGACAACCTTTCAACAACCTTTATTTTCAGCAGATATGTGACTTTCATCAATAATGGCATTTTGGAAATTCTTTTCCCTGAAATGTCAAAGAAAAAAAAATTAAGCATGCTGTATCGTGAAATGCCCAGGTTTAATGTGTTGTGCGGGTGTTTTTACCTGAGCTGGCATTATCAATATAATTCCATTCTATTTTTCCCTCGGGGATTAATAAAGTATTCTGATTCTGATTTAATATGATCTTAGATGGTTGATTCCTTATGATAAAACTGTTTTAACACAAAAAGTACATTTTACTCTGTCACTCTGCTTAACACTATTTGTGTGAGTTTACAATACCTGTAAACACTGCCCAGGTATTGGCTTTATATAGAACTGGCAATGTAGGTTGAAACAATTTAGGTCAGAACTTTCTTTTCTTTTAGAAAATTTAAAGAAAAAAATGGAATTGATTTTCATTCAAACCTGTTTGTTCCTTCCTAGCCCTTCTCTGACAACATGAGAGTTTGAAGCAAGCATACTGTACATAAACAACACTGAGCAGAAGCCTGTGACAGGGTGCAAGCAGCTCAGTCTGATCCAACAGAGGTGGCTCATGGAAAGGATATGAGTGAATGTTCAAGTCTAGAAAAAAGGAGAATAACAAATTCAGAATGTCAGCTTGACTGTCAGTGCTGTGATTGGACTAATGCTCTGTGGTTTTCCAAAGCAGCCTCTGTCTGTGCACATCGGCTCCAGCATGTCAAACCCTATCAGAAAGACCACTCTATACAGTAAAGCACAGCTCAGCACAATACAACACTACACCACAAACAACAAAGATCAAGAGCCACGGTATCTCAGTATGACACTCTAAAGACTGTTGAAACGCCCATCCTCTATGACTCAAATACAGACACAAACACACACACCAAATCACTTCCAACTCATGCATGAACACATGCCCCCCCACCCCACCCCCAAAAACACCCACTCATATATATATGTATACACACACACACACACACACACACACACACACACACACACACACACACGTATGGATGTATTCAGGACTTGTTATAATCACAATCTCTAAGGATCTTGCAGATTAACAATGTTTTTTTTCTTTCATCATCTCAAATAAAGGTGTCAGCTGAATTTCTGAAGGTGTTCAATAATAAACAATGCTGCCTACATCACAATAGGAGGGCGCTTCCTATTGTTATCACAACTGTGCACACCTGATCTTGTTTGGAGAAACTGGGCAGTGAGATCATTTCCTTTGTTTTTAGCATCTAATGGCATAATTGTGTGCCATGGTGCACAGCTCCCCAGTGCCTAGGTAATGGTGGGGAGATGCCACCCTCTTTCCAAAGCAAGCCATGTTTACTCTTATGCAGAATGACAAGCACATGCAGGGAAACTGACAATGTGCAAGTGTAAATTAGGTCCCCAGTCTGCTCCGCATTAATTATGAATTAAGTATAATTGCGGTGGGATTTTCTGAAGTCAATTCATTTGGACTGACTATAATATGAATATATTTCTAGCAAACAAGTGGTAAGTTTTAAAGGGCTTAAAAAGAAAAGTACAGGCAGTGTTTCTGCTGCCACTGCTTCAAAACACAAAAACAAGTTGAACATTAATTTAAAGAAAAGTCTACACAGTGCTCAAAGTGTTTTTTGATTTAGTGCAGTAGAACAATGGAAATAATATGGTGTTTCTTGAGAAAGCCTTTTTTTGATTCCTCAATTTCTATTTCATGCTCTGTTTATCAACGTGTTTATGTTTTTATTATAATAACAAAACCAAATCTAAAATGCATGAACAGTACAGTGTTCTTGCAAATTTGGAAGTGTGTGTAAAGCAGCAAACAAGTGAACTAAAAAGATTCCCCAGCAGAATACAGCACTCCCTTAAGATCTACTGTCTAGGTTGCTTTGTTGACCATGCTCCTGATTAAACAAATGGAGTTAATCAGAAGATCTGTTAGAGAGAAAGAGGAATCCAAATTACAGCAGAGGTACCAAGCAAAAGAAACTAGTTACTTACAGTTACAGAAATGGCCAAAAGGTAAGCACAAAACTGCAAACCTGCAACCAAAGGGCCTTTTTTTTGGCAGTGCTCATGGATTTATTTATTTATTTGGGCAGAGCAGGATTCAATTACTGCTCTCCAGGGTGAAAGTCCTTTGCCTGTTCTATTGCACGGGTTCTACGTGGATTTCCATCCTTGCTCCTTATATTAATACTTTATACTACTCACCTGATCTTTCCAGAAAAGACCTGTGATCAGTCAAAATCCCCAATCAGGGGCGTTTATTTTTAAACCTAAAAATCACTGTTCAGAGAAGGTGAAGGATTCTTGATGCCTCTGAGATCACTTGAAGTACAACGTGCAAAAATGTATTGTTTTTTCTTCTTTTTTTTTTTAGTTTTTGGCCCAAATATGCCAAAACATTTTCCCTATCTCAGCTTAGAAGCGATTTTTGTTCGTATGATTTTATTCTAAAGCATATTTTACTGAAATATTAAACTGACATTTTGATCTACTGAAGATCTGAATCTGCAATGAGTATGTGCAGTGATTTCTTGAACTGCTTGATGCTGTTACTTGTGAAATCCCTGTAGTCTGTATCTGGAGACTACTGACTCAAGAATTTCTGTTTGTTGCTATTTCCAAACATTTGGGTATTTCCCATAGACAACGACTCTTCTTTCAGCTGCTCCCATTAGGGATCACCACAGCGGATCATCTGCATCAATTTCATCCTATCCCTTGCATCTTCTTCTGTCACACCAACCCTCTGCTTGTCATCTTTCACTATATCCATGTTCCATGTTCCTTCTCTGTGGTCTTCCTCTTTTCCTCCTGCCTGGTTTGGAGTCATAATGTATTAATTAGTTCCGGCTCTGCTAATTTCATCATGTGTACCAGAATTTAAAAAAAAAAAAAATGGCTAGAAGGTGACATTTATGCAAGGATGACTCGGACAATCAGCAGATAATAAAACGAGCAGTTATAAAACTGTAACTGCATTTTAACATTTTGCAGTATTTATTGAAATATGAAAACAATCAACAGTGTGTTGCTGAAAACATTGTGTCAAATGATGTTTGACCTTGCATAGGAAAAACTCCCAGATACCCGAAGTAGTCTTGTGACTCTGCCTGAACACATCTTGCCTCCAGTCAGTCTAAAAGTAAACTCTTTCCTCTATTCATCATCAACAAATGACTCAAATTCATGAGCAGGCCTACTTTCTTTCACAATGTATCAAAAATATTTTCACTCTATAACCACAAATTATTAGGTATTATTCTGTAGTTTATGTTGCCAGATTTGCATAGTATTAATTTACAGGATTCTAGTATCCTGATTATTAAAACAATGACACACCCAGTAGTGAGTAATAGTCTCTTATTAATAGGGATTTTTGGACTAAAAGTATTTAGTGTTTACACAATAATTACTCATCATAATGACTGATTTAGAGTGAGTTTGACTGGTTGCCTGTTGAACACTATGAATACACACTCACATGAGCACAGTACACAAACAC
Source organism: Etroplus canarensis (assembly GCA_015106775.1). NCBI lineage: Eukaryota > Metazoa > Chordata > Actinopteri > Cichliformes > Cichlidae > Etroplus > Etroplus canarensis. Next base: position 5,732 of record VUQH01042647.1, on the reverse strand, counting down.
AGAACATTCACAGCCTGAAAATGACCTATAGAGCTGAAAACAGCCTCCCCACTCACAAAGAATAGGCCTATTATCATGACAACAGATATGTCGGACTGTCCACTGAAGAGGAGGCTACTGCACTATTGAGAGAGAGGGGCTAATTTCCACTCAGTGGGGTTGTAATGAGCCTTTCATCCTCTTATCCAGCCCGGTTACCATTAGAAACCATACCAGGTCTGACAGGAGGAGCAAAAAACAGCAGAACTACCGCAGCATTTATAATAAGGCAGAATAAATATGTGTAATTTTAAGATCCAGATATTGTACTATATGCTCACCAGAAGGCTAATGATGTGTCTCATCTTTATGTGAAAATCAGCATGACAAATTACCGCTGGACCTTATAATGGGAACATTTTATGAAAAAAAAAAGATAATATCTACAAATTAGTCATTGTGCACAAAGACTATAGTATAAATGAGAACACTGTTTTCTTGAAACATACAACTTCATGTTGTGGAGTTGGTTTTGCAAAGAAGAGAATTCCAAAGTGTGTCACTCCCTTAAAGCTATATTAATGTGTTACTCTTTCTTTGCTATATACTAAACACAAGCTTAATGACAATTTAGTTTCATTTTCTTGAATGACACACTAGATTCCTACAATGACACATTTAAATTGTATATTATTATATTATCTTATATTATTTGTAACTCTATTCTGGAGTTAAAGCATAAAATCAGGCATTATCTATGTAAAGATAAACTCACGTTGCAGAGCTAATTAGAATCAGTATGACGTTGATAAGAAGGACCAGATTACAGAGCATAGCTGCATGTGCTTGGTGAACAATAAAGAGAGTTCCTGCTGGGTCATATGCAATCAAAATAGCAGGTATAAATCATTTCTTTAATCAGCACACAAGCATAGGTAAGGGTCATTACACTAAATCTTTCTGTAAAGTAAGAGTACGGGTTATCAGTGCAGAATTAAGCACCTTTCTAAAGGTATCCTTCGACTGAAGCAAAGGAAAGAAAGCAATACTGCAATTGCAAGACCTCTTGGAAGGTTTTATTGTTCTAGCCTTAATCGTTTGTGCGGTCTTACACCTCAAGGAGGTGTGAAGGCCTTGAGCTTGTAAAGAAGTCCTGCGATATTCCTGATAAAGAAGTGAATCACCAAGGTGATGCAGATAATACAAAAAAAATAGCACGAAATACATTCAGAGACACATGAACATGAAGTAGCTCAGCTGAAATGGCCTGAATATGAGGAGGTTAGCCAAACAAACAGGTTGCACATGAATGACAATGAGGCAGAAAATTGGTGAGAGCAGCAACATACATCAGCAGATGAATAGGAAGCAATATTGCATGAGGGTTTTAAAATATGCAGGTAGGTTGTGAAGTTGGTTCTAAGTGCACAGGCTGTTGCTGTTGCCACCCTGAAAGCTCACCCACATATGTTTGCCAAACTCTCTATCTCTCTTTCACTCTCTGTCTCTTTGTCCCTCACTCACTCATAAAACAAAAGAAATAAAGGGAGACAGAATGACAGAGTGAGTGTTAGCAGTTAAGGGATGAATTTCCCAGCATCTTTTGCCTCCGCCCCTGACCATCTGCCTCTCTGGCAATAGCCTTCCTCTCCCGAGGTTAAACTCTAAATTGGCAGTCAGCTAAGCAGCCACTTAGACAGGAAGGTTCAGGTGGGGAAAGTCAAATAGTTATATATTATGTTGTGTTATACACATTGGGTAAGTGTATATTGAAAACAAGCGACTACAATGTGAAAAACTGCTAAATTGGACCAGTGAACTGTTCACTTCCAACAGACAGGAACGGAGAGAAGGCTGAGGTGAAAGGAAATTGACAGGCAGATGGTGAATGATAAAAATTGGGAAATAAATTAGAAAACAAAATGAGAAATGCATAGGAAGGAATGAAATGCAAGCGTAAAAAGAGAGAAGCTGGAGGAACCGAGATGGAGAATGGACTGAGGGGAGCAGTGTGAAAGAAATAGGGATGAAATTACCAAGATGAAAATTATAAATCAAAAAGATATACTAGGAGACAAAGAAGGTCAAAGAGAAAAATCTGAAGTGAAATAATGGTAACTAGCATATTCTTTGTTATTTGAGGGCACAAAAAATACATTTATGTAAAGCAAAGCTTGTCACTGACATAGCCTGTGGTCTTGTCCCTGCATTCAAGCAGAGATGGAAAATTAATACTGACAGAGAGAGAAGACCAGAAGAAGGCAAAAAACAAACACAAATGTCAGGCTAGTATTAAGTCAGTATCTTAAGTCAACTCTCTCATCTCACATCACACCAACAGGCCCTCTCTGGAAAGCAAATAACTAGAATAGGAGGCCTACAATAGCATTTCCTATCTTAGTTAATTAGGCTCCTCAGTGCTGATTTTTCTTATGTTAAACAGTGGGGTAACACTAAGAAGTGATGACGCATCTAGGGTGGTGTTTCATTAGTTTCCTTAGTTTCAATGTGTGGCAACAAGAGGCAGATTTACAACTGGACAGCCACCCAAGAATTGGGCACTCGTCCCACAAACTCATGGTTACCCCACATTCAGCCTGGCATAGCAAAATGCCACCATCTCATTTTCTCCCTCTGTGTCCATTTACACAAACACGGTGTAGCCTCACACACACACAATAAACAGCACTGTCACATAAAACCAACAAAACACAAAAGAATTAAAATACCTTCTTGAAATGTATGGTACTGAGTGAAAATGGATTTGATGTAAAATGAACCCACGTAGTTTTTATGTGTCTATGTGGGAGCACCTTATTTGCATGTGCTCATGTGCTTGTTGGCCTGGCAGCAGCTTCTCAGAAAGTAGGACTGAAAGCCTGTTACAGCAGTCCCAGTGTGTGGCCTCCCTTGGCACACAAACACAAATTTGCTGAGGGACGACTGCTGTGGCAGAAAGCTTCTCTGCAGACAAAACCTCTTAATATTCCTTCCAAGTCCATTAAGGCCTCAAGAGATTGGCCGGGATTGATTGTTTGTACTTGATATTACCAGAGGCTTCAAGGCCAGATCCTCGTAGAAAATTAGAGATGGCATTTTGTAAAGCCTAAGGAATTGAAAAACTAAATACAAACCTGTGCGTTGTTATCATCCCCACAATGAGGAATGATGGAGGAAGCCTTCATCTAATTAGCAAATGCTAGTTGCCATCTCTTTTTAGCTTTAGGGTTCATTGACAATTGGACTGTTTTTCCAAGTCAGTGACTTTCAAGTTTTTTATATGTCACTGTGTTTTCAGGCAAAACAGAGCTTTTCCAGTCAATTATTCAGCTGTAATGCAGTGACCTCTCCACACCCCCTTCACACACAGACACACACAGACACACACACACACACACACACACACACACACACACACACGAGAAGAAGAAAGAATTCCTTCTTGTGAAGCTCAATGCAGACATCCAGGTGCAGAATAGAAAGCCCTTACATCAGATCATGCTCTATATTTTTCTTTAACAAATGACAGTTTAAAGGATTCAGCTATCAATTCATAGCAAAATAAAAGGCTTCGTTAATATGGGGATAATATAATAAAGCTAGCCTGTTTTATTCATTTAATTCAACACAAAAGGGTGTCCTAACATAAAATTTAATGAAACTTGAAGTATTTTTATCTTAAGAAGCCTTTTGTGTTGATCGCTTACAAACTGGCTAATCTTAAATGGAATGATAATTGGCTGATAATTTAAATTTTCACTCTTCAATTAAGAACCACGTTTTACAACAGCAAAAAAGGAAAAATTAACAATCTAAGCTATGCTATCAGTACTTAGACAGACATACTCCTACATCAGAGTTATAACAGTATTCCAAGTATCCTGAAGTTAAGTAGGTATAATATTTACTCCACTGTATTAGTTATTGTATTGTGTTGTTAGCACAAATTATAAGCGTCTGTAGTTTATCAGGTATTCAGTCATCAACAAAAGCAGGCTACTGGACAAATTTGAATGTTTAATGCGAAAACTGAATCACTAAAGTGATTATACTTCATACTTTATTATACTTTCTGAATGTCTAAACTAATTTGTAATGAAAAATTATAATAAGCTTGAAACATTTTATTTCAAAAAACAGGTGTTAATCTTATTGCAGTTTCAAAGAGAGGGATTTACATGCCCTAATGTCCACCTAATGATGGATCGCCCACCAAAACACCAGAGGGAAGCTTGGAAAGAAATAGAGCAAGAGTGGCTTTATTCTCTGCTAAAGGCAACATTACTCCACTGTACTTTAATACAACAGGTAGTTGTGTGCCACTGTAATAAAAGTCATAATCTTATCTATTAAATTTCATAGGATAACCAATATCTACAGACTTCATGGTTTGGAAAGCTAAAGTGATGGTACAATATTTCATGCCAAGCTGTTGAATACCCTTGGCCAAAGTGGTTTATTGATCAACATTGTCAGTATTATGGGATGTGACTATAAAACATTTCCAGAAAAGTTCAAAGTCCAAAATTCAGTAAACACAAATCTGTTATGTGAGGGATATGTTAATTCACCTTTATTTAACTGACAAAAGCAGAAGGAAAAAAATCACAGTAGTTACTGAGAATGTTTATTATATGTTGTAAATATGAACAAATTTAGAATTTGATGGAAGCAATGTGCTCAATAGAAGCCAGGACAGAATTAAAATAAGTTTGAAAAGTGCACAGAATATTTAAGTAACACCAGTTTGGAAGACTCCACATTAAGCAGGCTAATTGGGAGCAGATTGGGTATCATGGTTGGGTGTAAAAGTAGCATCCATCAAAGGCTCAGTCTAACAAGGCTAGGTCATGGCTCATCCCTTTGTACTAAAAATTGTGTGAGAATTATTCATCAGGTTCAAAGGAAGATTTCTCAGAACACAAGACTGCAAAGAATTTAGATCTTTCAGCATCCACAGTGTAAAATATAGTGGAAAGATTCAGAGAATTTGGAGACATCTCAGTGCATTTAGGGCCAGGTTGGAACCCATTGTTGAAAGCACCTGATCTTTGAGCCCTCAGGCAACAGATCAGCAAATCATCATGCTACTGTGACAAATATAGTCACCTGGCCTCAGGAATAATTCAGAAACTAGTAAAAGGTGCAAAAGCCAGTAATTGTGATGATATGGAGTGCATCAGTATCCACAACATAGCTGAAATGGATTTCTGTGAAGATACCAGAGACATATGTTCAAATGAAGGCGATGTCTCTCCCTGGGACACCCATGCTTATTTCAGCAGGACAATGCAAGGCTACATTCTGCATGGACTACAACAGCATGGCTTCAAAGAAACACAAAGCATATGTTTTACTGGTCTTCTGCCAGTCCAGATCTATTTCCTATTGAAAACAGGTGAGCAGCTAAAATATAATATCAAGCAAGAATGGACAACATTTCCAATTGCTAAACTGCAACAATTAGTTTGCTCAATTCCAAAATGAAAAAAAAGTGTTATTAAAAAGAAAGGTGATGTAACACAATGGTAAACATGTCTCTGTTCCAACTTTTAAGTGTGTTGCAGCCTTCGAATTCTAAATGTGTGTATATTTGTTGATCAGTTGATCAGAAAATCTTTAATTTGTACTTTTGTCAGTTAAAGAAGGTCTGTGTGTATGTATATATATATATATATATATATATATATATATATATAGAGAGAGAGAGAGAGAGAGAGAGAGAGAGAGAGAGAGAGACAGAGAGAGAGATA
>VUQH01042645.1:0-19211 GCA_015106775.1 Etroplus canarensis | reverse complement strand
CTCCTAAGGCTCTGGAGGAAATACTGTGGGTTGTCTGCTGATCAGAGGGCCGGTGGTTCACCGGCCTGTGAGCATGACAGATAGTGCTTCAAGTCCATAGATAATAAAATACCGTATGGTGGGTGTGTGTCAATAAATGAATGAAGCTTGTAGTGTAAAAATATTTTGTATGGTCAGTAAAACTAAAAAGCATTATATGAATGCCAGTCTATTTAAAGGCGGCTCACACCAGCTGCTCACCAACAAACCATAGTTATGAAGTTGCAAGTGAAGATATTCAAATCAAGTTTACTTCTAAAGCAGCAGTTCCTGAGAGCGGCCATCTTTAGGAACGTCATGCTGTATGGTAAAGACCCTGCAATGTCAGAGAGAAAAGCCCAGTAATCATATAATCCATATGAGCAGCAAGGACACACTCCCTCTTAATAGGAAGAGGCCTGCAGCCGGACCAGTCTCAGGGAGGGGCAGACAGGTCGGGGTGACCAGGTGGGGGGTGAGGGGGAAGAGAAAAGTGAGGCGCAGAGAGAGAGAGAGAGAGAGAAGGAACAACAAACATACTAAAACACAAACCACAGGAGAGAGGAGTAGTACAGAGGCGTATAAAATATGGAGAGTAACAGAAGGGGAGTGCAGTAGAACTTCTCAGTGCATTGTGGGAAGTCTCCAAGCAGCCTGAGCCTATAGCAGGAGAACTAAGGCATGGTCCAGGATCAGCTGATTGACACCAACTATAAGCTTTATGAAAAAGGAAAGTTTGAAGCCTGATCTTAAATGTAGAGAGGGTGTCTGTCTCCTGAAGACAAACTGGGAGCTGGTTCCACAGGAGCTGAAGGCTCTGCCTCCCATTCTACTTTTTAAAACTTTAGGAACCACAAGTAGGTCTGCACTCTGAGAGAGAAGTGCTCTACTTAGTGGAACTTTTAGATAAAGCTTGGTTTTCACCAACTGTAAGGAGCTGGCATTAAAGATTAGGGATGAAAGGAGAGTTAGTCCAGGGAAACACAATTCCAAATGACTGATAACCATGTATGTGATCATTTCATAATCTCATACCTGTAAATTAAAGGAAATAATGGTTACAGTATAAAATCAGTATGTGATCCAGCAGAGTCACAGGTTCCAATAACCTGTAACACTGAGGGGTTAACAGTTCCTTACATTTACGCTGCATTGTTTAGACTGGAAGCCCCTCAGTCTCCACTACAAAGGTGCTTGTTGTAAGCACTGTGACATTCTTCATGCTTCTTCCTGCCTCCATAGATGTTCACTAGACAAATCAGAATGTCCAGCTCCCTGGCTGGGCCTCTGGAGACTCCTCTGAGCAGCCACTCATCTCCTCTCATAAGCCCCTACTCTGGTCCCCCTGTGGCCTCCCCGAAAGCCCGAAGCCTCAGGTCAACGCTGGTCTCTGATTCAGGCCACAGCCACAGACAACAACACAGCCAGCACCCAGACGCAGTCAGGAGGGTGAGCTCCTATCTCTGTATTACCATATGACAGAATAAAGGCAAGACTTGAACTATGCTGTGGGCAACTTTGAACTTCTGTCCTGAGGGTTACCTCTCACTGAGCCCAAGAATTCTGATTTTATTTTGTTTGCAGTCTCGCAGCATCTTTCAGCGTCAGAAAGGTATTGATGAGGAGGAGCAGGAGGAGCAGGAGGAAGAGGAGGAGGAGGAGGAGGAGGAGGAGGAGGAGGAGGAAGAGGAGGAGGAAGAAGAAGAGGAAGATGAGGAGAATGAGTCAGAGCTAGAGGAGGGTCAGCAGACCGGCAGACTATCTTATGCTGCTCAATATGTCCAGATGCGAAAATGGCAAAAGTAACATTAAGGAAACATTCATAGACATGAGTACACAGCACAGTGTTAGTGAGGATTAGAATGTTGGTGAATAAAAATGTTATTTTTCGTATATTACAGATTAAATGTTTGTTTATAATCTGATAGAAAAACAGGGCACCGGGTCCTGGGGGAATGCTATATCCTTTCACTGTGTATTTTATATGTAGTTGAAATGACAAAGTAATCTAATCTAATCTAAGGATCCCAGAATAAACCTTTCATTGTCTTTTCTTGTACTGAATTATTCAGTTCTTATTTATTTACACATTATTTGCCTATCTCTATACTGGATAGTGAGGTGCAGAATCATCCACTATGGATGTAATTATGAAGGAATTGCTAAATAATTGCTGACTTTTATCACAGTGAAAGGTTCCTAAATGTGGATTTCTTTAAATAAATAAAAACTGCATCAGAATTATGATGGCGTTCTCCTGTTTTTCATCTGAACTCTGTGTTTTGTATCCAGCGTTGATGCTTTACCATCAAGCAGAAAGTCTGGGTAAGTCTGTACAGCAGGCAAGTAAGTCAGACCGAAACCAGAAAATCTAGCAGCCTTTGAACATACGCTACGTGGACAAATGTACAGACGTTTTTATGACATCCCATTCTAAATCCATAGGCATCAACATAGAGCTGCTCCTCCCCTTTTTCAGTAATGTTTCCACTCTGCTGGGAAGGCTTTCTACAAGATGTTGGAGTGTGTCTGTGTGAATTTTTGCCCATTCTTCCAGAAGAGTGTTTGTGAGGTCAGACACTGATGTTGGATGAGAGGACCTGGTTCACAATTTTCATTCTAGTTCATCCAAAGGTGTTCAATGGGGTTGAGGTCAGGGCTCTGTGTGGACCAGTCAAGCTCTTCCACACCAAACTCATCCAACCATACCTTTATGGAGTTTGTTTTGTGCACTGGGACATAGTCATGCTGGAACACTCAAGGGCCTATCCCACCTTCACCAAGCTTTACAGTTGGCACAGGGCAGTCAGACAGGTTACGTTCTCCTGGCATTCACCAAACCGAGATTCATCCATCAGACTGCTACTCCTCAGATTACATTTCTACAGTAGCAGCATGCTTCACACCACTCCATCCAACACTTTCCATTGTGCTTGATGATTTAAGGCTTTTCATGCAGACACGTTTGTTTATTTATTTTTTAATCATATTTCTTACCTCTCAAATTTATATCTACTACCTTTCAAATTTATATCTATTTATATATAACTGAGGGTCTGTAACAAAATAAACCCCCCCCCTGAGATTAATGAAGTATTCTGATTCTGATTCTGCATGCAGCTGCTCGGCCATGAAGCTCCCGGTGCACACGTTTTGTGCCGATGTTTATGCCAGAGGAGGCTTGGCAGGTACTGAGTCAGCAGAGCATAAGTGACTTTCACACCCAGTGCACTTCAGCACTCGGTGACCCCATTCTGTAACTTTACAGGGTCTGACACTGGCTGAGTTGCTGTAGTTCCTAAATATGTCCAATTTGTGTCCAACAATCCCACTTTCATCTGATGGTGGGAGGAAGGAGAAAATGTCACCAGCTGACTTGTTGCAGTGGTGGCATCCTATTACAGTACCACGCTGGAATTCAGTGAGCTCTTTAGAACCGCCCATTCTTTCACTCATGTTTGTAAAGGCAGACTGCATGGCTAGTTTTATACAGCTGTGGTATAAGGTGAGTCAAACACCTGGATTCACTTTAAATGTGGCCCAAAACTTATTTTCACTCAGCTGCAGCAACAGAACAGATTCAGTTTTAAAATAACTTCTGAGAAATTACAGTGATGATGATTTTTTACTGTGTCCACAGAGCGAGTGGCTCAGCAGCAGCCACTAAGCAGTGAATGCTTCACGTACCACGCCTCATCCTACTGGCCTACTTCCAAGGTGTGTTTGAAGATTTCTAGCCTGCTTCACTACAAACAAAATACAGCTACTTCTCTTTATATCCACCAATTATTTAGCTCCAGCTGACAGAAGCTGGAAGGCGTGGGAGTCTCCAGGGAGATGCTGCATCTCCTGTTCATATGATCCTCTCAGCCAGGCAGTCTGTGGGGATTCGTTCTGTGAATGATGCTATATTACATATTTTTCTAACATAAAGGAAATCAAAGTTGCCTCTTTTCACTCACATGACAAAAGTGATTTGTGCGAATGCTGCATTTCGCAGTCCACAGTATGACAGGTTTTTAAAAATGGTTTTAAAATGCTGTCAACATCTGAAGTTCCACAAAATCTGAACAGAATCTGTGGAGAAAAGCCCTTAGAGGAAAAGCCCTGTGAAACACTTCCTTCTGTACCTGCCAGTAAGCCTCGCTGTTGATACTTTGCATTTCTGAATTTCTGCTCAGGTTGAAGCTCTCCCTCCACCCTGTAATGTGTACTGCTGTAATGAACTCTGACACTGATCACCTGGTTTATTAAAAGGGATTATAGTTAATGCCATATAGCTGCAGTGGGAATCAGCAGTGAACGGAATTTATTTTTCTTTGACTTTTCTTTACAGTTCCAGTTTTCGGCTGGTCATTTTTCGCTCCCACTTTTTCTACAGTTTTTTTTTCTTTTGCATCTTCTTTTTATTGTTTCGAAGCAGTGTTGGTTCTGACTGAGCCTAAATTTGTCAGAAGATAAGAACCTTCTCAGAATCTGAAGTTCCAGCCAGCTGTTTGGCTCTTTGTGGAGCTCACATGTTCTCCTTGTGTCTGTGTAAGTTTCCTCCATTAATCCTGCATCATTCCACAGCCCAAAGACCTTCATGTTACTCTAGGTTAACTGGTGTTTCTAAATGAGCTGCATGTGTGGATGTCTGCCTTATAAATCTTCCCAGGTGGCCAGCTGCAATCAGTGCTGATGCTTTTCCCCCATGACATTGTGTTAACACACGCCTGAATGCTCCAGACCTGCAAACCTCTGAAGCTTCTGCTTTCATACAGGCGCTCATGCTTGCTGATGATGGATCAATTAAATGGCTTTGAATCCAAGCAGCTGGCAGCTCCTTACCTTCTTGGTTCAGCAGTAAAGGTGGACTTTTCACACAATGATTCTTCATTTTAGGTCGATTTTTGTTAAATAAATCATGTGTTGTTGTTCATCTGAGGTTGTATTTGCCTAATTGTAAGAAACTGTATGAAACTAATTATTTTTATGATGTTTTGATACGTAAAAGTAAAAAATACGTAAGGCAATGGAACAACAGCAATGTGAAATATAGCATTAAAGCCCCTGTCACGCCTTGACGATTTAACCAACCTATGTCACCTTATCAAAAATTTGGCGAATACGCTGGTGCGTGTGGATTAAGTTATTGGTAATTTTTGTATAAGTTAAGTGCCCCCTGGCATACATCCTAGTACAGCGGGGTTGCCGAAAAATTTTAAGCATGCACAAAATTTCCAACATATACCAGCGTATGGCTCATACGCTGGCCACAAAATGTAGGTAAGTTATGCAGCTGTTGACACACATTCACACACGTTACGTGTAAGTTACTCATAAATCAAATACGTGGAGATAATGTCTAGCATACACAAAACTTATTTCTGACCTATGAGTAACATGCTTTGAACCTATGTGTAACTTATAGTGAACTTATCTCCAACACATATTGACGTATGTAGAACATATCTGACGTGTTCTGGACGACCACAGCACTTACCGAACATGTTTCTAACCTACAGCTGTCATATAATGGCTTATTGGCTGAGGGTAGGTGTCGGCCACAGACGCAGCTACGATGCCGATACCCGAGAGGCGTTGGAACCTGCATCATCTCCATCACAGGGTGAGCGTGAGAGCGATGAGGGTGTGAGTGGTGATGGTTCCTCCATGTGTCCACGTCCACGGCCAGGAGACTTCTTGCCAGCGTCCTTCGAGTTTTTCTTCAGCATGACAGTGATGTTGATACTGTGATTAGGCTACAACACGCTATGCATAAGTTGTGATCAAGCTATCTATAAGTTATCAAAACATTCTATATAAGTTAGTATACATTATGTACCTATGCATCCATAATTTAAAAAGAAAAAAAATCATAATTCTGCATATGCAAGAGAAATTTTGATACATCGGCATATGCTGGTTAAATCGCCAAGGTGTGACGGGGTCAATACCTTTTAAAGCAGTCGCTCTTTGAAGTGTATAAACTGAAAGGTAATTCATACCTGAAGTTTTAAATGCCCATAATGCACCTGGAATCTGATATCAATATTCCTAACTTGTATTCTATGTCAGCATAAATATTACATGTTTCATAGTTTAAGAGCTTGAACTTGCAGAACCACTGGCACATTCTTTTGAACCTCAGCTGAATCACAGTCAGGTTAAAGTTAAAGCAGCAGCAGAGCAGGTCGACATTCAAGCGTGCAATAAAACAATAATCACACCCACTGAACGCCACGTTTGTCAGTTTAGGAATGTTTAATATTGTCAGAAGCTAAAACATTTGAACATAAAGGTGAAAGGAGTACATTTCACTGAATGCACTTACAGAGCAATATCACTGGGCTGCATTGATCTAAAATGAGATTATACTGGAGACCAGATACACAGAGCAGGAATACTGGATATCAGAAGTACAGGTAGATAAAAGAACACGTGTGTGTGTGTGTGTGTGTGTGATGCTGTCAGCCTAGTAGCACAATGAAACCTCAGCTCCTGAATCAGGTTAAATATAGCAGGGTTCTTCAGAGATAAAAAAATATTCTTCACAGTATTTTTTCATCACATCCATGCATGTCATTGTAAGTCATCCATGACACACTTCAAATGGCACTTCAACAAAGAAAAGTAAGAAAGAAAAAGAAAATAGAGCAGGTTGTTTACTTTCATTGACATGGTAGGTACAAGGAGGAGCCCAGGTTCAGACTCGAGGAATGTGTTTTGTCGGGGTGTGTGGGTCGCTGCTGTTTGTCTGAATCAAATCTGGGATGAGTTGAATCCTCTTTGGGCTGCATTTGATATCTTTTGTCGAGTGTTTGCACAACGTTACAGATGCACCAGAAAAATACGAAACCGAGTCCTGGCAGATGGAGATCACAAAACATTTCAAAACGCAGCTGAAATAATCCTGAAATGATATTTCTGTACAGAGAAAAGCACAAGAAATGTTAGCCCATCCCCCGTGTTTCCCTTTTCCATAAGCAGACGCGGAACAAATATAAAAACAAATCATCTGGCACTATGAACAGTTGGCATCTGTCAAATCATAAAACAGCAGAACAGTGGAAATAAACGACACGGTTTTGTCGACAGGCAACATCTCCACAGAGGCAGCACAGCCAGGAGTCCCACGCTCACTCGCAGCAGTACAGTAGTAGTTTTAGTACCTTGATTGAAAGTGTAGTAGTATTAAGTGAAGTAAGAGTCCACTCTCCCTTTTTGACTCAGTGTCTCCAGGGGACTATTCTCAAGTCTGATTGTTAACCAACCTATAAAGTGCTTTCAAAAAATAATCTCCTCCTCATCATAATCATCTTCAGCTATACAATAAATCAGTATATCAATTAGGGAAATGTTATGTGTAGGAAAGAAAAGAGGATTAAAAAGGGTCTATTCAGGCACGAGCAGACAGCTCTTCTCCTCCTCTGTTCCCTCTCTCCACTGCTCTTTGTTTCCTTTCAGTTTTTTATTTTTTTACTTCTTGAAGGGTGTCAGTCTGCCGATGTTGTGCCAGAAGGTGGAGGTCTTGCGCTTGGGCTCAGCCAGCATGAAGACCTGCTGCTGGGGCAAAGCAGTGGGGAGGGAGGGGTGTTTCTGCCTCAGGAGGAAGTCGTAGTAAGGTCTGGTCACCGCTGAGGAGAAGATGAACGGAGAGCACAAACTATCATTATACAACATATTCTGGTTCAACAGGCATTCAGAAACAAGGACAAGTCTTGGTTTGCATTTGTTGTTAAGCTCAGTATGAAATAAAACAGGTCAGCTGCTATAAACCTGGTTCTGAAGCCTTTTTTCAATAGTTTTTTTTTTAGATTTGACAGGCGACTACATATACTTTTTATCTCCCAGTGACACTGAAAGTTATGGTCAGCTCACCATTCATTAAGTTACAGACTTCAAAATAACTGTCCAAATTTGATCTAAGACAGCTCTACCAACATCAGTGAAGAAGCACTACGCAGAGGCAGAACTAGCTGTAAAATTTATGTTCACAATCCCCCAGCATTAGGAAAAAGAATCATGCCACACTCACTGCTGTAATACTCTCAGGACCTACAGTGGAGGATAGTTCCTCTGAACTGCTAAAATACTGAGGCCCAATAATGAGATGAAAGTACAGTTCTGTTTTCACTTCACTGGTCAGTCTTTGCACTGCTTTATGATTGGCTTCCCAGACACCTAAAGGTGCTGGACGCAGAGGCTGGACAAATCATACATGTTCTTTATGGCTACATCACATTCTACACGACATCATGGCGTTACTTAATAATTCCTAATTGCTTACTGGAATGCTGCAATAAATATTCAGGAGCTTAAATGTTGTGCTACGCCACGCGTATCCAGACGTCCCTGTTTTCCTTAAAAACTGGGGGTGAAAGGGGGTGTTTGCTTCCTTTGAGCAGCTGAAATGGGCTTCATTTGAAAATGTCTGTGCAGGAAGTGTTGAATTTCAGCTGCAGAAGCTCAGAAGAGATTTCTGTCTGCGGGAGATCTGTGTGTTGCTGGAAGAGAGTGTAGGAATGGTCATAAATAACTGCTCTGCAGAGGGAGGAGGATTTTTTTAGTTGGAGTTAAAGCTTTCCTGTGATTTCTAGACGTGTATGTCAGAGAAACTCATGTCCTTGTGATTCAGGATTTCACTATGAAATGCTGCTGTATGCATTATGGATCAGTGTTTATGTATGGCCTTTATAGCTCAGGGAGAAAGGAGAGCGGTGATATTATACTGAGCCGTAAAATGACCTGAGGGCTGTTACAGTTCCACGACAAAGGGATATAAAACTTTTGAACAGCGAGTTTGGTACAAACACTTCACCGGGACTCAGGCTTGGTCCCCTCGGTGTAACTACTGACTCGATACAGTCCAAGGTGCCGTCGGTGCATACCTTTGGGTTTCCCAGCTGGATGGCTTTTGCAGGCATTCAGCATGGCCTGTTTCTTCTGGACCTCTGTGAGAGTGAACCCTGACAAGAGAAAATAAAAAAGAAAGTTTAACTTATGAGAACACCGGTGGGGAGAAAACACAGCAGCTGACTTACAGAGTCAGAGACAATCGTTTGGAAATCAAGCATCTGCACAGCTCTTTGAATGGACTGGTGCCTAAATAGCACTTTTCTACTCTAACTGAGCACTCAAAGCACTTTTTACTAGAGGCCTCATTCATCCATTCACAGAGCGCTTTATTCTATGCCTTTAAGCTCATTTTAGCTATCACGCACACATTCACACGCCGATGGATGCATCGGGAGCTATTTGGGGTTTAGTGGCTTGCCCAAGGACACTTCAGCATGCAGACTGGAGATGCCAGGGATCAAACCTCCAACCTTCCTTTTGGAAGACAACCCACTCTACCTCCTGAGCCACAGCCACCCCTTTGTATGTGAGCATTAATTTAAAAATGGTTTGGAAAACGCCAGAATTTTGTTTCTTATTACCCCATTTACATCAAATCTGCAAAATAAACAGACTCAAAGCTCTGTTCATCTTCTACTTTCATACACTATAATAACTATGGCAGTATAGAAATGGACTTCAGTTTTTGCCTTCTTCACAGAACCACTTGCAGCAGCTATGCAAGAAAATAATACAATCAATCAAAAGAATTAAACCATAAACTCACAACATACAATAAGTGTTTATGCAGATGACATCTTTCCTTCAAATAATAAGTTTTATAGATGGCACCCCCAGGTTCATTTTACCTGTAAACAGTTTTCTTCGTTTCTGCTGTTTTTTTCCACCATGTGCACTATCTCTCTCTTTTTTTTTACAATATGTTCACCTTTCACCTTTCAGTATGGTAGTATGTGGCTTGGAAAGGCACATTTAACTGTACTGAATGATCAGTAAGACCAGAAAAAATGGCAGCGCACTGAATATTTAAAGTATGGTGACTTGGGGAGTAATAATAATTTAATTTAACATCTTTTTCTTTGGTTTACACTGGGCTTTCACAGAGTTAGTGCTCAATTTCACAGCTGTTTTCAGGAATACATCTTAGAAAATTTAATATACCTGTACAATAAAATGACATCAAAATTCTGTAACAGGTTGTATAATGTTTGTAATTCCGGTGGGTAATAATGAGCCTCGGTTTTCTGCACAGTTCTCGTCTTCTCTCACACTAACTGAAATGAGATACGGAGTTTGAAACTGCAGGGCATGCACAAGCATGATGTGTAAATGTCTGACCTGTTTCGCGGTCGTGCTGGACCTGCCTCCTCTCGTCAGCGAAGGCTCGGAGCCAGCGCTGCTTCTGCTCGGGCTTCTTGGCACAAAGGAGGTGGACTTCATCACCAACCAGTGACCGCAGCTTCAGTGCGTTCTTCACACTGATGTTGAAGTCCTTCTCCTTGCCATCCTCCAGGTCTATTACCTCCATGTGGTCCATGTCCATCCGGCCCTTGTAGTAAAGCATGTCCCGACGCAAGAGGTCCTGGAAAAGGACAGCAAATTTAAACATTTAAACTTTTTTGCACTGTGAGTCTTTGTTTGATAGTAACAGCCAAAAGGGAGACAGGAAATACAGGGGATTGAGATGTGGCTGGTGGTCAAGCCCAGCAGAAATTGAACCAGGGATTTACTGTTTAAGCACCTGAACAACTTGGTTTCCAAGGTAACACTTGCTTGGTTAAATATAATTTGTATTAGAAATTATTGTACATTGTTTTCACAGTGTGCAGAAATGAGCCCAACAATGAAGCAACAATGGCATGTGTGCATGGGTCTCATTCACTAATATGTTTGCAGAAAACTATCTGCCATATCTTCTGAGCAGGGCCACATGAAATCTGCAGAATTTCCACAGATTTCCTGCAGAGTTTGAGGAAGTGCATGTCGCTTGGCAAAAGTTAGCTGTTAGCTGTGACTTTGATCGGTGTGAAAACATGTCCTGAAATCTTCATGATGAAATTAAAAGTGTTAAATTCAAAAACCTGAGTAGACTTACAAACTTAGACTGATTTATTGTTTTGAAAAAAATCAACATACTGTATTTGCTCAGGAAAGAAAGTGTGGCACACCCAAAAAGGTGTGGCCACTTTTGTGTTATTTTCTTATTTAATTTACTTTATGTGTTGTATGTAAATCTTCAGTGACTGCAGTGGCCTATTATCATCCCAGGGGAAAAAAAAGAATAACATTTAATAAGTTTTGCTTTGTAAAATCGAGTAAATGGAGCAATACCACAGGTGGAATTATTGCCATCAGGGCAGTTGTGCCCCTGTTGTTTCACGGGTGGGACTTCCTCCCACTCCTCAGATGCAATCTGGAAGACTGTGTGTTTCTCTTCATTGCTCCTGAACTTCACCTGTGTTTGCAGGGATTTCATTTTTTGTTACTGTGCTACCATTCCTAGGACCCTCGACAAATTGTGGGGGCTTGTCCGGGATCCACTTCCATCAGCGTTGACGGAAGCGGCTCCAGTGATACCAGAACCGTAAAGCCAAAGGAAGCTGATGTCGTGCTAACAAGGAGGATAGCTGGTGGGTGTCCACAAGAGGAAGACCAGACCTGGAAGAAGGTCTTTGGGCTGCCAAAGGAACTTCACCACTGTGCCTCACTTGTAGGAGTACATCATGGTAACAGCATGCAGAGAGCACATTTGGAACATCACAAAGAAGCATTATCAGCTCTCAGGTGGGGAACACTACCAGCTAGCAAGACACACTGTTACCGACCATTGAGGAGATGACTTGGATCCTACTGATGAAGAAAGTTGTTTGGGTTGCATTATTAACTATATGTAGTCTAATACCTTGCTAGATTCTGAAGATGAAGGGATGCTAATGTTAAATGTTCTGCTGTGTGCTTTACTTGAAAATCATGATTCATCCAATACCATGAGTGGAATAGTAGAGGCACAAGATACTCTCACCATCAATGTACCACTCGCACGTTTCTTCTGACCAGCCACCACTAGCTGCAACCACACACTGCTCCTCTATCATCTGCCACCATGGCACATATTACACCACAGCACGACTCGGCTAAGAAGCTGCAGCACCTCAGAAATTCGAGTGACACAGAGCCCAGTGTGGTAAACAGAACAGAGTGTACAGCACCACTAGCAGCACCATACCAACCGAGAGGACAGTTTCCTTAAAGGACCTCTCTTACCTCCAGCGGAGGAAATTTAAGGTGCATGGGGGGGCAGATCGGGGACCACAATTCTGACATAATCTACAGCAGCATCTGTAAACAGAAAGATGAAGGGTCAAAGAGGGTTTTACAGAGACTGAGGTGTACTGAGTATAGTAAAGCCAGGTGTCTTCGAAGACATGCTCATCAACGAAGATGAAACCACCACCAGTGTAATCAAAGGCTTCCTAAGATCCCATTTGGGTGAAAAGGCCAGCACCAAATTGTTCCAAGAACTAATATGTGCAAGACAGACTGACCAAGAATCCCCCCAGCAGTTCTTGTAAGGTATGATTGGAATCAAACCGAAGATTCTTCTCCAGTCAAAACAGGCCAGTACGGACATTCTCTATAACCCCAGAACTATTCAGGAAGTTTTTCTTCATAGCATCTATTAGGGTTTGGGTGCAAAACACACTGACATTAGACAGCAACTGAGGCTACTTCCTTGCAAACAGAGAGGTCAGTGACAATTAGATCCTGACCCAGGTTATGAAAATAATTAGTGATGAACACCAGCCTAGGCTAGGCCAGGTCCCCCCATCAGAAAATAACACATACACACAGTATCCAGGTGGAAGGAGGAGATGTAACTGCAGACAGGAAGAATAATGAGACAATACAAAAGCTCAGTACAAAAGTAGAGACTCCAACTAGCGTAGTTGCAACTTTAATGGACCAGCAGATTGCATCCAACCAACCCACTCAAATACTGCACCTGCTCAAACACCAGGCCAAGACCAGTTGGCAGTTGGCACCCAGCTCCTTCCTCATCAGATTCCTCCTTCTATTCATCACGAAGACAGGTAAAACATTCAGCTGTGCCAACTGCACACAACAAGGTGCAGAGAACTGTAATCACTGTTTTATGTGTGGCGACCCAGGGCATAGAGCAGGAGGCTGCCTAAAAAGAACCAAGCAGCCAAGCAACGGAAGTCGGTCTCTGTTGAGGGACAGACAGAGACCATTCCCCAACTTCAGTCCCACTCAGTGACTGCTCCTCACAAGCAGAAGCATTTGAAAGAGAAGAAACATTTGAAAGAGAAGTCAGGCATCCCAGCTCCCCCAAAACACAAGCAACCAGTGAAAGTACAGCCCGCACAGTGCCTCGAGTGGGTAGAAAGAGTATACTAAATTGCTTCATCAATGGATATGCAGTAACTGTTTTATTTGATTCTGGCTCACAAGTAAGCATAATTGATAGGTCTTGGAAGGAGGCCTTCATCCCCCAATACACAGTTAGGCCTCTGCAAGAATTTCTCTACCTAGGGGAAAGCCTTGACTTGTGTGCTGCAAACGGACAGCCAATCACATATGATGGGTGGGTGGAGCTAATAGTAAACCTCCCTGATAATGTCAATCCAAACCTTAGAGTGGAAGTCCCCTTTATGATTAGCCAACTCCCCCTCCCCCAGCCACTACTTCAAGCTAATTTCCTCCAGAGGATGATTAGCAGTCAGGAGTCTGATGCTGATGCACAGGCTATGATTCTCAACCTTCTCCGGAAAGCAGTAGGGGTAGAAGAAGAGCAAGTTAAAGCCAGGTTAATTTCACTGGTGTTCAGAAGGCACTAAACTATAGTATGGCCACTATCAGAGTAGGTAAAGAGAATGCTAGTGTCTCGCCTGGCAAAACAATGCATGTGCGATGCAGAGTACCCCCCAACTTTGATATTTCCAACCCTGTTGTCTTGTATGAGCCATCAGAAGAGGGCACTGTCCTAGAACAGCTTAGTGTTGGGGAAGGTCTATTAAAGAGCAGTAACAACAGGTGGCCATTTGTTAGTGTGCAAATTTCCAACCACGCTAAGCATGAAATATCCCTACCAAAGAGATCTCAACTTGGGTCCATCCAACATGTAGTCAAAGTTCTTGAGCTAGACAAACAGGAGGCACAACATGTGGGGCCATCACAGGCTAATATAGTGATAGCTGATTTTAACAATGTTACCTCTCCTAGTACTACTCTTGCTGACCGCTGACAACCACCAGTTGACCTCAGTCACCTCAGCGTAGAACAGCAAAGAATGGCTGAGGAAATGCTTTGTGAGGAATCAGCTGCATTTGCTCAGGGTGCATCCTCTCGCTCCAAATGTCAATATAGGCTCAAAGATGACATCCCTGTTCAGAAGTCTTAAGCTTCAATCCCAAAGCCGCTGTACAGGGAAGTCAAAGAACACATCCAGGAGTTACTAGTGAAAGGGTGGTTTGTCAAGTCACACACCCTGCGAGGCACCCATTGTTTGTGTGAGTAAAAAAGATGGATCATTATGCCTGTGCACTGATTACAGGCTCCTCAATAAAAAGACTGTGCCAGATCGACACCCGTTCCCTGTATACAGGACCTGACTGACTCACTTGGTGGCTATAAGTGGTTTTCTATCTTAGACCCAGGTAAAGCCTACCACCAAGGCTTTATTGCTGAGGGATCCAGACACCTGGCTTCTTTCACAACCCCGTGGGGTTTGTATGAATGGGTCAGGATCCCGTTTGGCCTGTCTAACACACCAGCAGGCTTTCAAAGAAGCATGGAGGAAATGCTAGACACACTCAGGGATGAGTGTTGCATCCCTTACCTGGATGACATCCTCTGTTTCTTCAGGTCCTTTGAAGAGCTGCGTCATGTGCTACAAGCCCTGCAGCAACATGGGGTTAAGCCAAGGCCTGAAAAGTGTGAGCTACTCCGCCAAGAGGTCAGGCATGTGGGCTGTTTAGTGTCCGCAGATGGAGTGAGGGTGGACCCAAAAGATCTTGAAGGAGTACAGGCACTAAAGCTGAGAACCCCACAAACAGTAGGTGATGTCAGGAGATTGTTGGGTTTCCTGAGTTACTACCTTGCATATGTGCAGGACATTTCTTGCATAGCCAGACCACTTTATGAACTGCTCCAGACAAAGCCCAGTTCAGCACAAACAAAGCCAGTAAGAAGGAAAGTAAAAGATCCTCAGCTCCCATCACGGCCCCCTGTAGAATGGAATAGCCAACACCAACAGTTTCTCGAGCACCTCCTAGAAATTCTAACAAATCCACCAGTGCTAATGTACTTCACACAGATGCCTTGCAACAGGGCCTTGGGGCAGTTCTGTGTCGAAAGCAGAGGGTAAGATGAGGGTAATAGGTTATGGGTCATACGCACTGAACAGAGCTACCACCTCCACAGTGGGAAGCTTGAGTTTTTGGCCTTGAAATGGCCAGTATGTGAAAGGTTTGTGGATTATTTATACCATGCACCTCACTTCACTGTTGTTACAGCCAAGCTCAATGGGTCATCGCTGTGTTGGGTAGCTTGCAGACTTACACTATTTGGATCACATCACAACCACACTCAGAACTTGTCAGTGAACAGGACCTAGTTACATGGAGAAAGACTGTGTGTAAAAATAAGAATTCTGGTCTGTTCCACTGCTTCTAGCAAACTATCAGATGGTACTTCATGTAGTTTGGCTACAGCCCAGGTTTCTAACTTAGCTCTCTTTCAGGTCAGCTGCTCTTGTCTCAGAGTGTGGGGATGGTGAAATCTCCCCCCTGACCTGTTGTCCTGACTCCCCCCTTGCCATAGCATTCATGTTGTACCTCATCAATCTCTAGCTGTGATAGTAGCTACTTTTTGTGGATGTTGTTACTAGTTGTTTGGAAAATCCATAGGTACCACACCCTCTTCAGAAGGGTTACATGTGTGTCCCTAGTCTCATCACTTGTCTGCTTGTGCCTTATCCTTGTTGCCCACTTCTTACCAGTTAGACCTGAAGTCCAGCTGGGATTTGAACCCATGTAAAAGGTGGCTGGTGTTACCACTACACTATCCAGCCTTGTGTATCTATATCTATATCTATATATATTTGTAATGTGTTCATATATGTATCATGTTGAAGCTTGGTTAAAGGCAGTAGTAGGAGTTAGGGTTATTAACAGCAAGTGTCGGGAGCCACTTTTGTTTGTTGGGGAGTGTGTGGCACATCTAAAAAGGTGTGTCTACTTTTGTGTTATTTCTCTACTTTAATTTACTTAATGTGCTGTATGTAAATTTTCAGTGACTGCAATGGCCTATTATCATGTTAGGGAAAACAGAATAACATTTAATAACTGTTATTGTGTAACATGGACTGTACAGTAGGAGAGTAAAATGGAGCAATGCCACAGGTGGAACTATTGACATCAGGGTAGTTGCACCACCCTTGTTTCATAGGTGGGACTTCCTCCCACTCCTCAGATGCAATCCGGAAGGCGAACTGAGCGAGTGTGTGTGTGTGTGTGTGTGTGTGTGTGAGACTATGAAAAATTCCACAGATTCCTGCTTATGAGGGAGACAAATCAAAAGACGCCTTCGGCCACAGTCCATAATCTAAGATTAGAATATGCTGTGTCACTATTTGAAAATCTGTAATCTTGTATTTTTTTCTCATTTTTAGCTTAAATGTTGATATGGAAATGAACGTAAAATTAATTTATATTAGGAAAAAATAAAGCCCTCTGGCTTAACATGTTAGGATGTCTTTGAATTTCTGATACACAACCATAAGCAGCCATTGGTTTTGTACATACACACTGCTGTCCTTGTATCATTAGAATGATTCCTGAGGCATGCTGTCATCAGTATTAAATAACATAAAACACAGTGTTAAATTCTGGGTCACCTTTTTGCAGTACACCATCTGATGGTCAAAGAGGAAAAACATTCTCTGCTGACTCTTAGCCTGAGGCTGGGACAGCTTGGTCAGCTCCCCCGAAAAGATGAGCTCAGAGCTTCTGCTGAGGACGTCTTCACCCTGCGAGGAACAAAGCGCATCCCCAGCTGTTAGCTGCTCCTCAGACAGGCAGCAGGTAGTATTAGGCAGTAGAAGGTGACAGAGCAAGTTCAGAACAGGGATTCTTCATTACAAACCTCCCAGTCTTCTATGGAGCTCTGCCACTGAGCGATCTTGTCGATGTTCTCAAGGCGCCGCTTCCTCTCATTTATGAGCCTGGCCACATTCTTCATGGCGTTTAAAGCAGCCTCCACATCTTTGTAGTCCCTAAAGTTTAAAGAACGATATGCATTTAGACTGTGAAGGATATACAGTGAGGTGTGGAAGTTTTTTGACAATGACACATTTTTTAATATAATTTTTCCTCTGTACGACACCACAGTGGATTTTAAATCAAGCAATCAAGACGTGATTGAAGTTCACATGTTTAGCTTTAATTCCATTTCTAATTTTAATATAATATTTAATATTTGTGACATGTCGCTCTATGACAGCTGGGATAGGCTCCAGTGCCTGCTTATCTGAATTGGATAAGCTGCAGATGATGAATGAATGAATGAATTTGTGACATGTTTTAGCAAAATAATGTTTATTATTATGTTGTATCCAAAACGGTCACACCCTGAGAGACTTCCATATGAACATTATTGACACATATGAGCATTTCTTCTCCAATCTCTTCTGTTCACTCCTGATGTGTTTACGTGCCACTACGGCATGACAATAACTATCGATTTCTCTCTCCCATAGTTCACGTTTTGTCCTTGTTTCTCTAAGCTCCTTTTACTCTCCACTCACCCCAAACCAGTCATGCCAGAAGGTGGCCCCTTCCCAAGCCTGGATCTGCTGGAAGTCTCTTCCTGTTAAAAGGGAGTTCTTCCTTCCCACTGTCACCAAAGGCTGTTCATGGGGAATGGTCTTATGGTTGGGGTATTCTCTCTAATATTATAAGGTCTTTATCTTGTAATATAAACCACCCTGAAGCAACTTTTTTTGTCAGTTGATGTAATAAAATGAAACTGAATTTAACCAATAGACTTGAAACTTAAAATTTACTATGAATGAAGATGAAATGCAGTGCACAAATGCTCTGCAAAATTAATGCTAAATAATGTCTGCGGAAAGCATCTGTCCATGAAGAACATGATCTATTTCTTCAGGAAATCATAAAAGTCATCAGTACTTTCTTCCAAGTGTCTCCTAATTTGTGTTACGAACACATAGGGCACACATTTTACACACATGTGGACATGCACGGCAGCTGAACCCATGGTAAGGCAGTTGTTTTTATTAAACTATGTCATAATCCACTCGAAGGAAACATGCACCTGGCCTGACAAATTGGAGTGCATGTGGATGTCCACATGGATCCTTATGTTCATCCTTTCACATCAAAATTTAAATCACTCAGAAGAGCAAAGTGGAGCCTCAAACACTCGTGAACATGCAAATTATAACAGCTGTACAAGAGTTTGCAGCCACCTGTGCTGAGGGTTGGTGTATTTGAGCAGCTCTGCCAGCTGCAGCGGGTACTTGCAGATCTTCTGAACCGGAGTGAGCAAGAAGCCATCCAAAGATATATCAATCATCTTCTGAAGCAGCCGGCAGGCCTCAAAGAAGAACACGTACTTGTTGACCTTCATTAACTTGGAGAGCTGGACACAGGCATTGGGGTGGTTGTTGCAATACTCTGAATAGATCTGGAAATCTGTTTGCTGTATAGAGACAACAACAGAAAGGGTGAGAAGTGAGAGAATGTTTGGGTAGGCTGGTTAATATGAGGTAAAAACAAGAATTTACTCTTAGAACTGTAAATTAAAAGTATTCATATACATAATCAGGGTTTTCAATTGATTCTTCTTCTTCTTCTTCCGGCTGCTCCAGTTAGCGGTTGCCACAGCGGATCATCTGCCTCCATCTCACCCTATCCCTTGCATCCTCTTCCCTCACACCAACCCTCTGCACGTCCTCCTTCACTACATCCATGAATCTTCTCTGTGGTCTTCCTCTTCTCCTCTTGCCTGGCAGCTCCATCTTCAACATTCTTTGTCCATTATGTCCACTATCCCTCCTCTGAACATGTCCAAACCATCTCAGCCTTGCCTCTCTCACTTTGTCTCCAAACTTCTCAACATGAGCTGTCCCTCTGATGGACTCATTTCTAATCCTGTCCATCCTGGTCACTCCCAGTGAACATCTCAACATTTTCAATTCTGCCACCTCCAGCTCTGCTTCCTGTCTTTTTGTCAGTGCCACTGTCTCCAAACCATACATCATAGCAGGTCTCACTACAGTTTTGTAAACCTTCCCTTTCACTCTTGCT
>VUQH01042643.1:15171-28857 GCA_015106775.1 Etroplus canarensis | reverse complement strand
ATGCTCTTAAGACAGGCGATCTGGAAATGACACGTATTGATGTGCCATCCTGGAGGAGTTGGACTACCTGTGCATCCTCTGTAGGGTCCAGGTATCACCTCATGTTTCCAGCAGTGACACTAACCCTAACCACTAACTAACCGCATCAATATCCCACAAGTTTAACTGACTTGATGGGATATTCTGATTAAAAAGTGTCCCTTTGATTTTTTTTTTTTTTTAAGCAGTGTATAATGTGTTGCACACAGGCGGGGACACAAGCCCCTCTCACCATGGAGGGTTGCATCAGGAAGGGCATCAGGTGTAAAAACCTCTGCCAAATTATCAATGTGGATTAATCCACTGTGGTGACCCCTTGGTGGAGAATACAAGGGAGCAGCCGAAAGGTACACACTTTATGTGTGGCCCACACTGTTAACCTGACTTTACCCACGTGAAGGCTGAAAGTGGTCAACAAGATGCAATAGCATGTATAACATCATCTGCTGTGCATTAGAATCACAAGGAGTTCGATCTGCAGTCATCTTTGAGCAGAAATCTTCCAAGACGGAGATGATTAACAGGTAAGAAAAGTGCATGAGATGCATTGCCTAAGATGCCTAACCTTTCAAAGAGGCAACAGAAGCATTGCTGACTGTCAAATATCCAAGTGCATTGGCTGCACTTCCTTTAAAACCCATTCTGGTATCTCAACTGAGTAGGTCCATGCCATATGAACCAGAACCACATGCATAAAATGAAGATCATCATGGATCTGGAGAAGTGCTTCAGCAAGGAGAAGGGAAGTATTATGCTGTTGAACAAAGCTAGTTACTTGGATCCACTTGGATCTGTTTCATTCATCTCGTACGCTACAATGAACAAAAATGGGAAGTGGAGGTGGCTATATTGGTGGATATAAAACTAGGGAATGTGGCAGTAGAGAATAAGATCGAGCTTGGTCCACCATGCAGTAAGCAAACTGGTGACAGAACTGCTTTGGGGGATCTCTACAGAGACATGTATTGAATGGGAAGGATTCCCAGTGTGTTTTGAACATGTCTTTTCCTCTGCTGGTAATATAATGAAGAAAAAAAGACACTGGCAGTAGATTCTTCACACATGGACTGTGTTGTGTTTTTTGGCAAATAACGGAAGCCTTAAAGCCTCAGGCCTGACAGTGTTTGTGCAAGCAAGCATTTTTGAAGTTCTGGTGTTGTTTGTAAGCAGCAAACTTCATAGCACTTTCTAGGCTCCAACTCTTAGGGTAATTTCTTAATAACTTTGTTTTATTATGATCTCAGAATTGTGTTCCATAGTATTATTTCAACAAAAACCTTACAAAACTGTAAACTACTA
Organism: Etroplus canarensis; assembly: GCA_015106775.1. Classification (NCBI taxonomy): domain Eukaryota; kingdom Metazoa; phylum Chordata; class Actinopteri; order Cichliformes; family Cichlidae; genus Etroplus; species Etroplus canarensis. The sequence continues at coordinate 27,519 of VUQH01042643.1, read as the reverse complement.
AACTGATATAACATTTATTAAAAAGTATAAAGGATAATGATATAAGCTTATTGCATTATGGGTTCATGATGGTTTGGTTCAGTTTCAGTTTTCTGGCCCTCATATAAATGGTACGTCTGGATATGGAAGTAGTATATGTAAAAGTACGTTAAAATTGGTGAAATTTACATGCATGAGGTCCACATAAGGAAAGAGAAATAAAATGACTTGGAGCTGCGCTGGAATTTCATTTGAATTAAAACTGTGTCTTTTATCACGAACCACTGTTTCTCCATCAATATTTAGGAAAATTTTGACTTAGAAAACAAAACCTGACACAGAAATAGAGTTAATCTAGATCTAATCTAGAATTAAATCTGGATTTAAGTAAAATCTGACTTTTTGCATACATTAAACCATACTTCTGATTCTGATCCTGATCTGATGCAGATCTGGATCTAGAACTTGCTTGGGTTATTACTTTGCAGAATTGAAATTTTCTTTACAGGTTTTTCTTTTTAAGATGTAACATCCAAATTTTGAAATTTCTGTTAAAAATTGGCCAAAATGCTAAATGTGGATAACAATTGCAGAATCTAGAAGTTTTGAGAAAATTCTACACACATGCCAATGTACTGTATGCAACGCTGCACATTACACATTGGATTATGAGGGTCCAGAGGATAAGGCTATCATAAAATCATAATCCAACGACCCGAGACCCTGCCAGTGCTTTTCAGAGCCTGTTATCTGTAAATATAAGTGGTCCCCACTAAGTACCACTGGGCTTTGATTTGGGATGTATGGTATGATTGGTAAGGAAGTGGAAGTTCCAGTGGTGTTGTCCCACAAAGGCGTTGACTTATTGTTTTTCAGGGGCAAAAAGCCTCACATCTTGTTGCACTTCTTTATCTTGCATTGTGTAGGTATGTATTTTTAGAAAGAATAACTTAATCTCATGATTGTCCAATTTAAAAAGTACTAAGTTTGCACTCTCCATTTGAAAAGTTTAAGGGAAACCAGGAATCACACAAAAGTAAAAAGCCAGAGACCTTTCTCTTTTGACATGGAGACATTTTAGCATTGCCACTAAGGATAAATATGGTTCTGCTTCAAATCATCCTAACGTAAGATTATCCAAGAGATGCATTACCTTCAGTCTCACAGTAGTATAAAAACATGCAAAACCTGTTGATAGAACCATGATAACACAATGGCTTGACTTACTTTGGTGTCTCCAGCTTGCAAGACAAGCAGGCTACAAAAATTCATCAAACTGACACTTTCAAGAATGTGAGTTTTTTCCACATGTTTGCTAGTAAACAAGGCAAAGGAGCAGCCAGTGTTTAGTCCATGAGTTATTTATATATTTATTTATATCTTATCTTGCGAGCATAAGATTGTTTTGTCAAAAATGATATAAAAAGTTTCGTCATTTCCTATCTATAGGAAAGCTATGCCAGTTGTCCTTAAACGCAGCTGTTATTCGTAGTAAGGCCAAAAACAGGCTTCCAAAATGTAAAACAACTAGATGGCTAACTAAATGTTAAGATGAAGATGAATCATTTTCTGAAATGCTTCTATTGTAATCATGGCCTTGAAGTTGTCCCATACAAAGTGAGAAAAGCATGTATTTGGGCTCTACATTGTGCTGAGACACTAGCATTCATACTGTTAATAGAAGATATTACGTAGGATTCATAGGGACTTCCTGTCAAACTCAAACTGAAAAGACACATCATGCTGTATGTCATCTTAAAGAAACACATTTTGCTCTTTATTAAGGTTCTCATACAAAAAAGAAATAAATTTAAAAAAAAAAATGTAGAATGTTCACAGGCTGTTGGGCTGAGTGCCAGCCAGTCATTAAAAATGAAATAAAATCATAGTAAAACAAATGCATCAGTCATCAAAACATTTCCATTTCAATTAGATATTTGTGGCTCTTGTGTTTGAAACCAGAGGAACAGAAAAACACTTGCACAGTAAAACATTTATCTTGCTGTTTTTGGTATTTTATTGGCACCGTGTTTTCAAAAACTGAAGATTTTCATTCCAAAATGCTACATATCCATTCTAGAAAAAAACATGGGTAAATAATCACAGATCATAGTGAATTACGTTTCACTGAGCAGTCATGTTATCTGTGAATGACTTCATACTGGATATCTCTTTTTTGGAATGAAACCCTGACCCATGATTTTTTTATTGTTACTCTACAGCGGAAAATATAGGAATTACATTTTTAGTCTTGAAGATCAGCTGTCCTATTTTGTGTTTAGTAAACAAAAGACATGCATCACTTGAAATAATTTTACGTGACAAGCAAAAGAAATGACTTTTATCAGGGACAACTAAAAATGCCGATGCCACTATTTATACATTTAGAACTGTGTCTTTTATTTTTACTAATAAATGATGCATATACATATTTGTATTGAGCTTTTAAACATTTAATTCTACACAAGGATGAAGCAATAAATAAATAAATAAATACGCTGCATTAAAGAAGTTTTAGCCTCCTTAGAAACAGTGGAAATTTTCCAAAATGCTGATTTAATTTCCTGTGACAGTTATGAGTTTTATTTTAAACACTTGGTCAGTTTCAATAATGGTTGAACTCTAGATGGAAAAAATTTGCTTTAGATTAATTTTGACAAAAGCCATCGCTTATTTCCATATTTTTCTATAACCATCTATACAGCATCTTGTAGGAAACTCATGATCATGTGACAAGCACTAACTGTTTTTTTAATTTTAATAAATACGACTTCACGGTTGGAAATGTGATCCCCTAATTTAACGTTTTTGGGAAATAATCAACGTCAAAAAGGATGGAAGTGCTTTGAAATTACGACTCATCTTTTTTCATTTTCTAATTTGAATCTTTTTATATAATTGTAAGCTCTGTATGGAGAAATTACATTCTTGTTTCGTAGTTACAAAGTAAGGATGGTCTGATTGTGTTACCATGAGTTTATTTATGACAATAAGGTTAAATGTTACAAAAGGGAAAGAAATAACGAAACAGTGATTCAGTAAATACAACAATAGATCTCATACCTATAAAGTATGTAGTTTATAATAATATTCTCTCATATATTTTTAACTTGTATAATACTACAATTAGGATTAATACTTTTATTATTATAATGTATTTCCTAAACAGAGAATACTTGTTTTGGTAGTCTGCATTTGGATATTTTTTTAGTGTGCTTCTTTATTTAATGCATTAAACATGAACAAATAATACATTTTTAAAATACAAGATTAATTAGTTGAAATTATGTAACAAAAGGATCTTGTAATTATGTGAAAATACATAATAAAAATTACAAGATCCTTGCATTTTACAAAACAACACTCTAATAATATTCAAAAGTTCTGTACCACCCAGAGTTAATAAATTCAATTGTTTAAGCTTTATGATGTCATTGAAAAAATGTTGGACTAAAATAATAAAAAACAAGAATCGTATAAATAAATGCAAAATGCTCATAATAATTATGCAGTGACAAACTAAAATAGTCATGAGGGCCTTATCTTGCAAATACGAAACAAGTATTTCATAAATGGTAAAATTGCCTTGTGACTCATGATAGCACAACTGGTATTTCATTATTTTGAAGTTTTCATATTGTGCTTTCTTCAGTTTTGTAATAGTCACTGTTTTTAATGTTGTTCGGAGAGAGCGTCTTCCCGTGGCCTCTTTCTCATAGTTCACTCACCCTCTCACTGAGGGTCTCCAGCTCCTCCTCTGGTTCCTTGTAACGCTCCATCCCATGTCCAATTTCACCGCAGGGGCCGTTGGCTAGGTGTGTGGGGTAGTCTAGGCCGCTGAGCTGGGCATGATGATGCCAGCGGAGGTCATCGCTCTCGTGGGTGATATAGCGCTCGTTCATCCGAGACTCAAGGTTCCTCAGATCCAGCCACATCTGGTAGTCCTGGTAGAAAGAATGAACACAGCCTTAATTTAGCCACACCTTCCCTGTAGTGAAAAAACGAAAAGAAAAAAGGCACATAAACTCTATTTATTTGCTTATTTCCTGGAGTTCCCATTGAGGTTGTACTGTCCGGTCTGGAAAATGAGAGAAAATGTACCAAATTTAGCCAAAAATCTAGCTTAAATTAACAGTGATACATTTAATATCCAAAATGTCCACAACATGAATTGCTGTAGGATGTTTGAGGCAATGTTTGTTTCAGGTTTTGAATCTGAAATAGAAATGTTCTTAACTTGTACATAAAATCACCATACAATGGTGCACAGCCAACATTTCAGCAGTGAATAATTTTTGGCTGGTCACATTTTCTTGATGTCTGGCTTTGCTTGAAAACTGACTCCAATGTAAAAGTTTTGACAACATTAAAGACTTAATATTGCCATCTGCCGGGTTTCCTTTTTTCAACATTGCCTGGCCATCTCGTTGTTCTTTCTAGCAAGGGAAAGTTTGTGTAGGAGAATTGTTGAATATTCTTCTTTGTATCAGAAGAAAATGAAACAAGCAAAACTTCTTCACTTGAGAAAAAAGTCAGAAACTGAAACTGTTGATTTCTCATTCTGCAGTTCATTTCTTAAACTCCTGAGCTAACTTATCAGTGGATTAAATTTCAGTGTGGGTTTATAATTCTAATGGCTATGATAGTACAGACAAGTAAGCTCACCATGCAATAACTTTAGCAGAATTTACGTGCAGATTTAACCAAAGGTATGAGTGCCCCCACAGTGTAGTGATTTACACATTTGCCTTGTAAGCAAAAGGTCCCTAGTTCAATTCAAGGTTGGGCCACAAGCCCCTTTCAAAAAGGATGGCTACATCAGGAAGGGCATGTCGTATAAAGCCTCTGCCTAAATATGCATATAACAATAATAACATGGTTGCGTTAGTACTATTTTAGAGTTATTCCTCTAGTTTTTACCCCATATCAAAGGGAAATAAGCTCAAGGTTCACATAATATTCACTAACTTTCACAGTAAGCTGTGTGGAGTTCAAAGGGTATAAGGTTAATATGCATTGTTCCTTCTCATTCAATATGTCAGTTTGCTATTTCCTGTGCACCAAAAATTTCCTGCCAGGCGTCCACTAAGTTGCTGTACCAGAAGGAAAACTTCTTGAGTTAGTCTGAACGGCTGTTAAGACACTTTGTGTACCTTTGGCTGCTCCCTTGTATTCTCCCCAAGGGGTCACCACAGCGGATTAATCCGCACTGGTTTTATGCCGGATGCCCCTCCTGATGCAACCTTCCATGGTGAGAGGGACTTGTGCCCCCACTTTGTAATTTTTTTTTAATTTATCCTGTACTATGTGTTAATTCAGCCTTCTTGCAAACCCTGTGACCCAACTCTTAACCCCACTCACTTTGCCCAATGACAGTTCAATAAAGTTTATCTAAACAAGCTGACTGGCATCCCATTGTTAACAAAGTCCTCAAAGTGATTTTAATGGCGCTACTGATCTGACTGATTACTTACCTGTAACCAGGGGTGGCTGAGGGTCTTGTCAACACTGTACCTCTTCCTCATCTTCACTTGCAGCAAGTTATTGATCAGGTCAATTGCTGCAAGGAAGAATACAGGAACGTAAGAAGGAAAGAACTGAGGTAAAGTAAGGACTGAGTGGAAGGGTAGAGGAGGCGGAGGAGGAGGTGGAGGAGGAGGATGGAAGGTTGAGGCCCCCCTTGGTCAGAGGCCAGTCAGGGCTAATGAGCAAAGCTAACATGATGTTAACATTTCTTCAGGGGTCAGTGGTCTGAACAGCTCTGGGACCCTGAGGCCCCTCAGGTCTAGAGGGGCCTCCATCACTTGGTATTATGCACATGAATGGACTTCCCCGTGAATAGATTTCCCCCCCCCCCAACTCAAACCTTCCACGAACTGCCTGGACTCTCGCTGGTCTTCAGGTTTCTTTATCACACATGTCCCCTTCTCTTTCACTGCTCTGCGGCGGCGGCTCATTCCTGTTTCCCAGGCCTGTCACATGACCACATAATCTGCAAAATCCTGACTTCCTTTTAGCTGTGGGGCCAAAAGGATGGTGACGTCAGTCTATGCAACCCTGAATCTCAGGACGAGATGTTTCCAAGTCTTTCCCATGTTTATAGGGATTCTGAACAATTTTTTGTCATCATTTGGGGCTTTCTCACCATAAATCTGATTTAAAACACAAAAACTGGGAATAAGTAATAAGAAATTATTTATGTCTATTCTTTTTGTTACATTATTTGACATTGTGTCTAGGGTGGCACAGCGGTGGACTGGTTAGCACTGTCACCTCAAAGCAAAAAGTGTGAATTTTGCATGTTCCCCCTGTGCCTGTGTGGGTTTCCTCCCATAAACATGATAGGTTAACTGGTGAGTCTAAATTGGTCATAGATGTGAGTTAGATAAGTGGTTAAAATGTGACTTGTAGTCTAAAATGCTTTGAGTGGTCAGTAAAAGTTGAAAAGCATTATTATATAAATGTGAGTACATTACATGATGTTATCTTTGCCTGCAGCATTGCCAGATTAACTTAAAGTTTAGTCGTTAAGACCCTTTAGCTACCATATTTAGCAGTGTAATATTTCCTTTAAGTATAACTATTAACATGAACACATCTAATAAATAAGTTTGGGGAGAAAAATGCTACACAAAGGTACAGAACATTTGGTTCCTGTATGGGCAAGGGGCTTAAAGGGTGGTGGAAGAGGGGAAGGGTAAGGATCTGTGACCAATGGTCAAGTTGCACTGGTCTTTTGGAGAGCCTACGCACAGCTTTGCAGACCGCCATCTACATGCTGTTGCCATTTACTGTCAGCAGGGGTCAGTGTGACAAATAACCAGTCTGTTGGCTGCTCTCGATTGCTACGGTGTTTCTCGCTAAATCTGGCAACTTTCCAAATCCTCTTGGCAACTTTTTTTTTTTGTCACAAGCAACTTGCAGCAACTTTAACGACTTTCTCTGCTGTTATTGGAGACTTTTCTGTTGTTATGGAGACTCTGATGTGAAAGCAGTTACTTTCCTCAATGAGCCCCTTGCCATGAGCCCCTCCACATCTAAAAGCGCTCGCAGGCGGTCAGTCTCACAGTCAGAGCAGCGAGGAGACCCACACCGCTTTACTTCCAGATTGCAAATGAGTCGCGCATACGCAAAGCCGTTGCTGATCCTGCCCTGGTTTGCAGGGTGAGATGTAAATGGAAATGTTTCTTCAAAGCTCTATAGTTCTAAAGATATATAAGATGTTTTTTACTCACTTTTTGTCTCTCCCACGATGTTATTCTTCTCTCCTACAGTGTCCGTTACAATAGCATACAAATAGCCTATTATGCAAATTAGGTGACGACATAATTTAGCAACTTCTAGCAACTTTTAAAACAGCCACTACCTACTTTCCTTGCTGAGGAGTTGGCAACACTGGCATGCTCTTATTGGTCTTTGAGCCAGCGGCAGCAAAGAGCGAAGTTACGACATTAAAAGACCTGAAGTGAAACCAAGTGTTAATAACAAAGGTGACTGTCCACTGTAGCCACTGTCTATGATTTCCATGCTTTTTTTTTTTTTTTAGCTGAATTACAAAAAGACTGTGACAGGACTGGATAAAAGTGTGACATGTTTCAGAAAATACTGCAAAATCACAACTGAAATTTGATGTTAAGATGGGGAAAAAGGAATTCTATGAAATGTAAACATTACTATGCCACATCACATAAATAAACTTTGAAATTGTAATTTGTTCTGCCCTTTGTCAACCACAAATGGCACCGATCCTATAGAATCACACTAGTACATCCTTCAAACAAGTTTTTTCTGTCAGAAATTACACTTTTCAGAAGTTGCATTAAACCTTTGTTAAATTCATTTCCTCTAAGCCTAACCTTTATCATACATATCCTACCAAACTCTGTGTCTGTCAGCAGTCTGTGTACTGTTGCCTACTGTCTGCCTATGCCTGTTGGCCATATTTATTGAAAAGATAAAGCTTTGAGTGTTACAGAAAGACTGCAAAAGCACTTTACAATGCCAGTCCATTTCAAGTGTATTAATGAATTATATAGAATAAATGAATGGGTAGAATGTTCTAATTGTGCATCCTTATAAAGGCAAAAAAAAAAGTCACCAGAGGTTCAAAACTGACCTTCATAAGGTACAAACCACAAGGCCACAGAGAATTACGCCCTGTCAAGGGTTCAATGACAGTACCTCAGAGGGTACTACTCCTGTGACACACCATTGTACCTTTAAAGGTACAAGAAGGTACTTTATTTCCTGAGAGTGGAAGACTGTGATCATGAAAACAGCATTCTTTCAAAACTTTAAATCAAATCCTTTTTTTTTTCTATCCCCATTTAAAAACTTGAATTGTGTTTGCTTGTGGGCAGAAGGGTCTTCTTTAAAACTGATCTTTGGAAATGCACATTTCTTGGCGCACTTAGAGTTTATTCCCTGACATTTAATCCTCCTGTGGCCACAAGAAATGACTTGTATTTATTTTGAAGCGCAGCTCAAATCATTCTGGCGGGATGAGGAGGTGGAGGGAAGGTTAAGAGCACTTCAGGGATCTGGCTGAGGAGCGAGTGAGTCAGGCGGATTTAAATCTGTCTCGTAGTCAACAGGACAATTCTAGCCAACACACACGACAGACGCATTTAGAGACAATGACGGCAACAACGTTGAGTCATGCAGTAGCGGAGAATGGCTTGAACTGACTGCGAGGAAGCGTTGGAGTTAATATACTGCAACGTGAAAAATAACCTGTGCTGGTGTTACAGGGCAAAAGCCAAAAATATGGAGAGGTGAATCAAGCCATTCATCTTTTGATGACACACGAATGTTTGTTGCAACACTGCGGCCAGTCTGAGACACGAATCTACTCACTGAGTCATCAGCAAAAACTAATGAGTGTGTTATCATGCACACAGTAAGATTCAAAATCAGGACACATCCATTTATTTTGGTACTGTATGTAACTAGCTCATGTACTCTTAGAAGAATAAACTCAGTGATTTCTGACTGACAGGATTTTTATACTGAAATCCATTTCCTGTAATTGGAAAGGAGTACAAAAATATCAAAAGATCTAAAATCTGTTTTACTGAAGTCAGTCACCCTTAATATGAATGTGTTAAGTATCCATTTTACTGCTAAACCACTGCATAATTAAAAGGCAGAATAGTGAAAAATCCTGAACATGAATCCTGAATCTTGCATTTATCACCTTATTTCCTAAAAACTAAAAATTTGATATGTCCGGTAAAGTTAACAGTGATAAAGTGACAATGTGCTTAACTCTGTTAATCCGAAGGATGTGCAGGATGTCTGGTCCACAAGACAATAATACTAGAAATACTACAAGAATTAAGTTGGTGTGAACACAGTGCCAGATAAAAATTGGCTTGTTGAGTTTCATTTGTTTTAGTTAGTAAATAGTGGAACAATAAGCAGTCAGGCAACAGCAGCCACCTGATGAATGAAGCTAACGCTTAAGTGCCAAAAACTGTAGCTCCCAGAGTGGCCACTTGGGGCTGGCTCCTAAAAAGCGAGCTCCGTAGACTTTATTCAAAAGAACTGCATAGATTTCAGTTCTAAAATGTGAAGCTAGTGATGGAGTGCCTTAAATCTGCATTCTTTCAGCCAGCAGGAGATAGATCCTCGGGTTTCAAAAAGAACTTTGTTCACCCACAGGAAGAACCCTCAGCTCCTTCGATCCATCCATCAGTAAACACATTCCTGATTAGTTTTTGGCCTCAATCACAAACTTCAAGCTTTTCTTCTTCTTCTTCTTCTTCTTCTTCTTGTAAATTTATATTGGCGGTTGGCAAACAGAGTGCATTACCGCCACCAACTAGTATCTCGTCTACCCTTATCATCCCTGCTGTGTTTCATTTTTAAACTAGAAAAGCAGTCAAAGCGTAGACCTCCGCCAAGCATGATCCAAGTTATGATCATCAAGGGCACCAACTTCAAAGGCATGATCATCATAGTGCGTTTGATGATAACGAATGCATACAGATATCTGATATCACTATTACTTCAATAGTTATTGATTTCAGGATTTTTTGTTTGGCACGATCCCATTGTCTGATTCTTCCCAAAATTTAACCACCTGTTCCTTTTATGAGGCTGAATCCATAAAAAAAAAAAATTTCAGCCAAATCCGTTCATATCTTTTTGAGTTATTTTGCACACAGACAGACAATCCAACGACAAGATAACCTCCTCGGTGGCGGTAAAAATCACAGCCCCCATGGGCATCCATAAGAATGATAAGGCAGAGTATGTTTAACTATCTGAGGTATAGGTCGCCATCAGTGATGACCCTAACCCTAGACAAACAGAATATGTCATTTTTGTTTTTACTGAATTGCACTCATAAGCCTTGGCCATTAAATAATCATTCTAACTGACACACATCAAAAACTATTTGCATGTTATTCCAAAAGAGTGTGTTTTGTTTTCCTGCTAAATTCATGGTTAGGATAGAGTTAGAGTTATCACCTGTGATGACATTTTACCTGAGGCCTTAAAAAGAGGACTTTACAAAGCAATTAGTGACGTGAAGGTGACCAGAACTAGCTTTCATATACAGTCTATGGTCAATCTCCATGGACTCCCACTAATTTGAGTCACTGTGCTGGAACTTTTTGACAGTGTTTGTGCCATTTGGAGTGGAATTACAGAATAGAAAAATAGTTATGAAGTCAGCATTTCACTTTCAGTGAGATAAATTCTACTATTTTACTTGAGGTCATGAGTTTGACCCCCACCATGCCAAGACCCTTAGGCAAGGTCCCAACTGCAAGTGCGCCTCTGTCTACCCAGCAGTAAAAAATGGGTACTAGTAAAATACTGGGAAGGTAACCTGCGATGGACCAGCGTCCCATCCAGGAGGAGTCTAACTCCTCAGTCACTTCACGCTACAGAAACCCGGGATAAGTTCCGGCCCGATGAGCCTTAAAGGCTCGGTGTAAAAGCCCAACAGACTTTACCTACCTGCTTGTCTGTTACTTCTAACTAATTTGCAGATTTGCTCGCCATTGTGTTGTACCCCTAGAGCTTATGGATGTGGATTGCTAACAAAGGTTCCTAGCCATAGCACCTTGCCCTCCTGTCCAAATATAGTCACTTCTGCCTCCAAAATCAACACAGATGACATCACAATGGTTACCTTAATTTTTTTACATTCAACTTATGATTTAACCAGAATTATTCTTAAGCTTGAATAAGCAAGTACTTAATACATTTCACTGCAACTGTTATCATATCAACTGGCAGATATGATAACAGTGGCAGCCTCTACCTGCTCTACCTCCTGAGCCACAGCTGCCAGGTTGGCGGTTTGATCCCTGCCTTTTCCAGTCTACATGCCAAAGTGTCCTTGGGCAAGGCACTGAACCCCAAATTGCTCAAGATGAATCCACTGGAATGTGAATGTGTGTGTGTGATAGTTAAATGTGCTCAAAGGCATAGAATAAAGTACTGTATGAATGTGAGTGTGAATGGGTGAATGAGGCCTGTAGTAAAAGTGCTGTTAGAGTAGAAAAGCTCTATATAAGCACCAGTCCATAACTTTACTGGAAATGTAAAAACATAGAAAACACCAGCACTCGCTGATACTTTATAATATTTAATCCTCTTTAATCAAAACGTGTTTCAGCTGTAAGCTGTCATCAGGGCAATCTAAAACAGACTACAAAGACAAGACATATATAGAGTCCAGGTGAGATCCAAACACCAATCAAAAACATGGACCCTAACTGGATAACAGAAGATGTCTGCAGAAGACCCCACCAGAAAGCAGAGGGTGAAAAATAACAAGAATAATGCAACATAATAAAAACTGACCTACAGTCAATACAATAACTTCTTCATTCTTTGTCTTCTTCTTGCTCCTGTTAGGGGTCACCACAGCAGATAATCTACCTCCATCTCACCCTATCCCTGCATCCTCTTCCCTCACACCAACCCTCTGCATGTCCTCCTCCTTCACTACATCCATAAATCTTCTCTGTGGTCCTTCTCTTCTCCTTCTGCCTGGCATGCCCCATCTTTAACGGCCTTTGTCCAATATACCCACTATCCCTCCTCTGAACACGTCCAAACCATCTCAGCCATGATGGCAGGTCTCACTACTGTCTTGTAAACCTTCCCTTTCACTCTTGCTGCTATCCTTCTGTCACAAAGCACTCCAAAAACTCGTCTTCACCCGCTCCACCCTGCCTTCACTAGCTTGTGCTCTGTCTGTTGCTTTAAGATGGTTGATCTCAGGTATTATTGGTATCCTTCACGTTGCACCTCCTGTATAAGATATAGTCCACCTGTGTGCACCTTCCTCCACTCTTGTAGGTCACTCTGTGTTCCTCCCTCTTCTTGAAATACGTGTTCACTACA
>VUQH01042643.1:1933-15151 GCA_015106775.1 Etroplus canarensis | reverse complement strand
CTCTATGTTTCTCCGTCTGCTTGACATACGTGTTCAATACAGCCATTTCCATCCTTTTTGCAAAATCCACTACCATCTGTCCCTCCACATTCCTCTCCTTAGCACTATATCTACCCAACACCTCCTATCCCCTCTCTTCCCATTATCTATATACCCAATGAAGTCTGCTCCAATCACCACTCTCTCTCTTCTGGGAATACTCTCTACCACTTCATCCAACTTACTCCAGAATTCCCCTTTTTCTTCTAACTGGCATCCAACTTGTGGGGCATATGCACCGACAACATTCAGCATCACACCTTCAAAGTTATAATTCTGTCAGACACTCTTCACCTCCAGAACACTCTTCACATACTCGCCCTTCCTATCTACACCATGGTAGAACAGTTTGAATCCACCTCTAATGCACCTGACCTTGCTTTCCTTCCACCTGGTCTCTTGCACACACATCTACCTTCCTTCTCTCCATCATGTCAGCCAGCTCTCTCCCTTTACCAGTTATATTCATAGTCCCTCTCTCCTCCTCCTTTGTCTTCGGCCAATAGTAGCACAGTTTCTACTGGCACCCTATTGGCTAACAGCATCAGTGGTAGTCTTTGTTAACCCAGGCCATGATTAATCTGGTATGAAAGTCGTATTATGAATCCGAATATTTGATTTGGCAAAGATTTTACGCTGGATACCCTCCCTGGTGCAATCCTCCCCATTTACCTGGGCTTAGGACTGGCACTAGGAGTACACTGGCTTGTGGGCCCCTGTGGCTGGGTTAGAACGATAGCATATATATATAGAAAGGAAAAAAAATAACTGAAAAGACTAAAAACATTTAATATGGCACTGTGTTTATACAGTATTTAAATAATTGCATTATTTCTTCTTATTATTTAACAATGGCACATGTATGAACCAGTCAGAAGGGACAATGCCATTTATAGGAGCTGTTTAAGTTATTGTGATGATGAATGATTCTGACCATGCTTGGATCCCCTTTGGATGAGATCTCACTTTGTTGAAAACAAATGTACCCATTTAAGGATGGGGTTAGTAACATACCTTCCTGGGAGATTTTCTTCCAGGGATGGGGAGGGTACATGAAGGCTGCGTTCTGAATCTGATCATTAATATCTTCATCTTCATTGAAAGGGAACGTACCACTGAGACTGCAAAAACAGAAACATATTACATTTTTTAGTATTTTCCTGTACCCTTACCAGGAACAACTAAACTCTACTGAGACCGATAGGTACAAATAAATGTCTCATCCTACCTGACATAGATGATGACTCCAACTGACCACATGTCTAGAGAGCGGTTGTAGCCTTTGTTCCTAAGGACCTCTGGCGCAAGATATGCTGGTGTGCCGACAACCGACCGCCTGAAGGACTTCTCACCGATGATACGGGCGAACCCAAAATCACACAGCTTCACCTAAAGCAGGAGTCATATGTATTACTTGAAATAACTGTCCTCTTTTAGTGGTCCAGTGTAAAATATCAGTAGTGGCTTACATTCATCCCTCATATGAAAATCTCAGTTTGTTGTTCTGGCTCATTCAGGTGTATTTTAGCAAAGTGCCACTAGTACACCCCAAGGAGAAATGCTCAGGGAATTTCTCCAAAAAACTCAAGAGTTACCTACTGGGCTCTATAGGCTTCAGTTATGTTAAATGTCAAACTTCATGACAGTACAATTAGAACAAGCCTGAACAAGTATGGCTTGTTTGGAGTGATCGCAAAGAGAAACTCCTTTATCTCTAAAACAGCACAGACTTCTTGAACAATGTTCTTTGGACAGACAAGACCAAAGTGGAGACACTTGGTCATAATGCGCTTGCCAAGTTGGGCGAAAAGCAAACACAGATATCAGCACAAACACCTCATACCGACTGTCAAGCACGGTGGTGGAGGGTTGATGGTTTGGGCTTGTTTGCAGCCAGTCACAGGACTTGGGCACCTTGCAGTCATTGAGTTGACCATGAACTCCTCTGTACACCAAAGTATACTAGAGTCAAATGTGAGGCTAAAGCTTGGCAAAAACGGGGTTATGCAACAGGGCAATGATACCAAGTACAACAGTACATCTACAAAAGAATGGCTGAAAAAGAAAACAAGCAAGGTGTTGCAATGGTCCAAAGTCCAGACCTCAACCCAGCTGAAATGTTGTGGGACCTTAAGAGAGCTCTGCATTAAGGAATGCCAGCTAAACTCAACGAACTGAGGCAACGCTGCAGCAATAAACAGAAGGTCAAATGTTATTTTACTGCCATTTTAAGATTTAAAACTGCAGGCTGTTGAGTCCAATCGTGAGTTTTAATGTGGGCTTCCCAGTGTAGTTTGTCTTTGCTATCCTTCCTTCTGTCTTTCAGACTGAATAAAGACGTCAAATTAAACAAAAATCTATGGTTCCTTGCTGAATTGCAATCACAGCAAAGGGAATACACAGGTGTGGTTTCATTAAGTAAAATCTTAAAGTTCCTCTGCTTGTTTTTTGTTTGTTACCCACACTGTAATATTTAGAAGCATTTTTTTCCATGAACATGATCCACTCCTTGTTTTGTAAGACTATGCCTTTGCTTAGTGTACACGTTAAATCGAATATGCAAATTAGTCCTCACTTTTTTCTCCATGATCTTTGATTCTGTTTAAGCACTTTTGAACTACTCTAGTGTGCACAATCTTTAGTTTTAATTTTGGGCTAATTCACCCACACATATCTGAACTGGAAACATATTTTGAACTGGATGAAAAAGAGGCGTACAAGGTTGTCTTAAAATTGATGCATTTGAATAATACTGTAAGGATTTTATGAATTGCTCCAATATACAGTGTTACACACAAGGGTCAGTACAATCCATAAGGGTGTCCTGACACCTTTAACTAATGAGAAATTAAATCTGATCAGCAGTTTAAAACAAAATTCTATCAAGCAAGATCATTTTTTTGTGGACTGCAGTTAAGCGGTCTAATGAGCAGAAAGCCAAGTCACCACCTGGTCCTGTCTGCACACATCCTTTTTACCTTCTCATCAGTATCATGGCTTCATGCTGTAGGTGTCAGTGAGGTTGTGTGTGCAAATACTGAGTGCTACGGAAGGAGTGAACATAAAGGAAGCGAGGCAGGTCATTTCACAAGCAGGAAGCAGGACAGGAAGATAAGAGATTGTTTTCAAAGGTAAGTACTGCTCTGCAAGTGACATTTGATACACTGGAAATTTTAATTTTACATGTAAGCGCTGAATTTACAGTATTGTACAAAAGCCTTGAGCCACCTTTCATTTTTTTATATTTTGCTCCCAAGGAGCCAGACTTTGTTATATTTTTTAAAGTGGGCTTGAGCAATAGTTCTTCAGGTTTTCTAAAGGTCTTTCAAAGTGTTTCTTTGGACATTGACTGCTTTTTCACTCATTTTAAGTCCAGTCCTTTTACCTGACCATTTTTGAGCAATGTCTTTTGTTGGTTAAGCCACTTAATGCTGACCTATGAATCATTCAAATATAAAAAAGACACCTCACACAAACAACGAGCCAGTGTTGTTTCTACACATAACAGACAGCTTTGCAAAAACCAATTTTAAAGTGTAGCTTCAGGCACTTTGTTACTGGCAGCCTGATGCAAAAACACATCATTTGTTCTCTTTTTTAGATGAATTTATGAAAAATGCCAAAGATAACACAGTTGGATTTGCATAAAATTGTATTTTTGAACCAACAAGGTGATTCCCAAAGAACTGTATGCCAAAAACTTGGCATATCTCAGAATGGCGTGCTGTGTGTCCCTAAAAAAAACATGAGGAAACTTGACGTGTGGCAAAGAAAAGAAAAAGTGGCAGGTATAAAAAATGCTATCTACAACAGATGAACAGAATCTGAAAAACATGCGCTTAAAGAACTAGCAGAAAATCCAGTGAAGATCTGACAGTGGATCTGACAGATACAGTTAGCCCTTTATTAGATCCATCTAATGTTCCCTGAAGCTTCATCAGGAATGGTCTCAGTGGAAGGGTGGACGTCAAGAAGCCATTCTTAAGGGGGTCAAAAGGAGAGAAAAGGGTCCTATATGCCAAATTACACAAGGACTGGATTGAAAACCAATGACAATAGGTCTTATGGAGTGATTACTCCAAATCTGAACATTTTTGGGGCAAGTTGTCAATATGTACAGAGGAGGTCAGGAGAGAGGTGCAACAGTGAGTGTCTACGGCTACCTGTAAAACACGGTGGAAGCTCTGTCATGGTTTAGGGCTGTATTTCAACCAGTGGTGTAGGGGATCTTGTCAAAATTGATAGAATTATGAATGCTGAAAAGTAGTCGGAGTTTGATAAGCTATAGAATACCATCTGCAAAGTATCTGATGAGCAAAAGCTTTATTTTTCAGTATGACAATGATCCCAAACACACTGCCAATGCAGTAATAGACTGGCCTCCCCAGAGCCCAGACCTGAACACAACTGAAGCAGTGTGAGATCATCTTGACAGAGAACAGAACAAAAGGCAGCCAGCATCCAAAGAAGAGCTTTGGAATGTCCTTCGAGAAGCCTGGAGAACTACTCTTGAGGAATACTTGAGGGAATTACATGAAGACAGACTCTGTTGAAGAATAAAGGTGGTCGTACCAAGTACTGACTTTCAAGCTCATTAGAACTGTATAAACTCTGTTTTTGTCTTATTCACTGTATTTCAATTTCTGTTTGTGGACGTTTCAAATAATTGTTGCACCTATTTCTCATTTTCTTTGCAAGATACAAATAAATGAGGGGCAGAGAAATTTATGTGAATCCAAATTTATTAATCATTCCCTGTAATTCATAGGTTATTGGACAGAAAGTGTGGGTTAAGCTGGACATTCTGCAGTGTTGTGGTACACTTTACAGTGAAGTGTTGCCCTGGTACAGGGCTGACTGTGCTATCCATGGTCACTGCTAAGCTAGGTCATGGGTAGCAACAGAGACATTATAAGAGAGTGGCACGGTAGTGGAAAAAATCTGAATTCTCATTTATTGGAGAATTTTACAACAGTGTTAGGTAATGGAAGAAGTATATTTTCACAGGCTTTTAAAACCTTTTTGTGGAAATCAGATTTGACTGGCTATTCTGTACAGGGAGTTTCAATGTCATGCTGACCATTAAAATTAAATTTAATTCACATATGGGTTCAAAATACTACATGTGTGCTAGATACAGTGAATAAGTCTGGTGAGTCATAGATTTTGCTTCTAGAATTGCTTTGGTAGGAATCATTAGAGTACACTGACAATGTTCTTTAGTAAAACTATGTTAAACTATAACATTTTTAGCCAGAAAATAGCAGACAATTGCAAAGACATAAAAGTAAGACTAGAGGCTTTGTGAACAAAATGGCCTAAACAGTCAAAAGAAACAGTCATTGTGTAAAAACAAGTTTGTATGAGTTCCTGAATCTTGGCTTCGTCTGTTCTAATACTTTTGGGTCTGCTTACATTGTGTACTAACAAACACTTCTATAAAAGAGAATAAGCTTTCAGTCGCAGCAAACGTCACAAACAAACTAAAGGACAGATAGCTTATGTCTTCTTGGTGCTTCCTACCACCGTTCTGCTGTGTTTCTTTCGACTTAGAGTTTTCCAGGGCATGGATTTATAGCTCTGTAATTACCTGATCTGACAGAGTGACCATCTAGTAAAACAGAAATATGATGTAGCTGCGAACTGGCGTTAGTTGCTCGATGGACACGTGCATAGATGATGAGTGTAATGAAGCTGCTCGAAGTGAAGAGCTGTTGGCTGCTATCTTTGCAGGATGATTCACTCGCACTCGGAAAGATGATGGAAGTTATTATGGATACGCTGGCTCTGCTCGAGGTTGCGATGAATCATTTCCCTTGTGCAGATCTGAAGCATCAAGTCTCAGTTCCTCTTATAGCTGCATTTTGAGCTGTTCGCTAGGCAGTCTCCATGCAGGTATATGTTCAGATGTAGGCGTACAAACCCTTTCTTGGAGCGCTAACGTCAGAAAAATCACTAAATCTGATCTATCATTTTGACTGACAGATCCTAGCTCTGTCTTCTCTGGGGTGATGTAGTAGTTGTCACACTAAGTAAGAGAAGAATTACTTATGTGGTATGAAAATATGTGAATCTCAAGGCAAAGACTTCTCTTCGTGGGAGTATACAGCATGTGGCAAATATCTCCAAGGCTAAATGTTTCTAAAACAAAAATAAAATCCATCAATCTACCCATACAACTGTCCATTCATTCTGCTGCTTATCTGACTCCAGATCGCAGGGGCCGCCATTTAAGCAGAGATGCCTAGACCTCCCTCACCTCAGCCACCCCTTCCAGCTCTTCCAGGGAGACACTAAGGCATTCCCCAAGTCAGCCAATAGATGTAATCTCCCCAGCATGCCCTGTGTCTGTCCCATAGCCTTAAACACCTCACCCACGAGGCTTCCTGGTCAGATGTCCAAACCATCTGTCCCTTTGTATGTGGAAGAGTAGTGGCTCTATTAGTCCCTCCTTAAAGACAGAGCTTTTCACCCTTTGTAAGAAACTCCTTTCCACCACTTGTATCTTTAATCATTTTCTTTTGTTTACTACCCTGAGCTTGTGGCTGTAGGTGAGGGCAGGAACATAGACCAGCTGATAAATCAACAGCTTTGCTTTCTCACTCAGCTCTGTCTTCACTATAACAAACCAGTATAGCTGTACCAATCCATTTATCAATCTCCCGCTCCACTTTCCCCTCACTCATGAACAAGACACAAGATACTTTAACTCCTCCACTTGGGGCAGCAGCTTGCTATCATTTTCTGGCTGGGAATCATAGTCTCAGACTTCGACATTCTAATTCTCATCCCAACTGCTTCATATCACCCCAGTGTAAGCTGGAGGTCACTACTTGATGAAGCCAAAAGAACAACATTATCTTTGTAAAGCAGGGACAAGATCCTGAGACCTGACACCTTCCACCCTAGAAATTTTTGGGGGTTGTTACGGGATAGTCCGTAACAATGGCTCAGTATCCCATAATCCCAAATCACCCCCCACAGGAGGGATTGGTGAGATGCCTTCTCCAAGTCCAAAAAACACATGCAGACTGGTTGAGCAAACTCCCATGCACCGCTGAGCAGCCTTGAAAGGGTAAAGAACCAGCCCAGTGCTCCACAGCTTGACAAAAATTACACAGGTCCTCCGGAATCTGAGGTTCGATTGACGGGTGGACCCTCCTCTCCAGTGCCCTGACATAGATCTCCTCAGGGATCCTAAGGAGTGTGATCCCCCTAAAGCTGAAGAACAACCTTCGGTCCCCCTGCTATTTGATGAATCATGCCAACTGCTTTCACCTGCTTCTAGTCTTTGTGTTTATTTCAGCTAGGGATATGTTTTATCTATCTCTGTATAGGAATGAAAAACATTAAACTGGTCTCCACACCCTTTACACCAAAATCTTTGATTCCTTTAATATTCCTTTCAGTCATTTGTTGACTATAAAGGTGTGTCTACTAAACACACTGCTAACTACCTCTAACTACCTGTAACATAAGCTAAATGGGGGGAAGAATTAAAACAGTAACAGTAGCTTTGACAAGAATTGCACCTTAAGGCATTACTCTTCCTGTGATGTGACTGGCGATCTGTCCAGGGTGCACTTTTTGCTCTTTGAGAGCTGAAATAGGCTCCAGCGCAACCTTGAACTGGATAAGCGAAAGAATATGGATGGATGGATGGATGGATGGATGGATGGTCTCCCTCTTCCTTTCAGCTGTGTTAAGCTAGTCAAACATCCTGAATCTTGTTATCGTCAGATAAATCTGAGCTCAATTATCTCAACTGATTCTGGTAGAAAAAACATTACGATTTCATTAAATGTCAGGTCGTTCCTTAAAATGTTTTCATTAGCTGACATTTCATTTGCTTATGACAAACTGCTGACACACTAATGCTAATGCATCACTTCCAGAGTGCCTCTTTAAGATATTTGCATTTTGTTTGTTTCCTGATATTTCAGAGGAGCAGGTTGTGCAGATGATACACAGTAAGTAAAGCATGCGAGGAATTCTGAGCCAAACAGCTGAGTAATGCATCATTAGAGTTAACAGTTAGTCCGTCTGACACTAACCGTTATTTCTAAAGACCAAACACTGGAAGAAGCTGTTAATAGTTACACTGACAGCTAATGGACTGTCTGCGTCCAACTTTGTTTGCTTACTTCCCCCAATACTAACACATGTGCATGTTTGGTGGTTTATTTTTTTCTAGCACTGCATAACTTCATGATTTCTGTCTCTTGGAGATCCAAATCCATATACTGTTAATACCTTGCTCGTGACTGTTTATTCAAGATATACAGCCAGAGGTTAGCTAAAGTTGCGTCATGTCAGGCCATTTAAGGATGCATGGGAGTTTGTCCAGCCAGTCTACATGAGTTTGTGGACTTGGAGAAGGCATCTGACTACATCCCTTAGGGTGTCCTGTGGGGGGTGCTTTGGGAGTATGGGAAATTGAGCTGCCGTTGTGGACTATCCCATTCATGTTACACTGTAGTGAGAGCCTGGTTCATATTGGCAGCATTAAGTCAGACTCTCAGTGGGTGTTGGACTCCACCAGGTCTGCCCTTTGTCACCGATTTCTAGACACAGCCAAGGAGTGGAGGGTGTCCGGTACGGTGGCCTCAGGCTCTCGTTTCTGATTTTTGTAGATGTCCTCTTGGCGTCATCAAGCAATGAACTGCAGCTTGCAGTGGGTACATTTGTAGCTGAGCGTGAAGCAGCTGGGACGAGAATTAGCACTTCCATATCTGAGGCCAATGTACTCAATCAGAAAAGGGTGGAGTGCCCATTCGGGGTCAGGAGTGAGTTGCTGCCCCAAGTGGAGGAGTTCAGGCATCTCAAAATCTTGTTCACAAGCAAGGGGAGAGTGGAGCGGGAGTTTGACAGTTAGTCTGATGCAGCATCCGCATCACTGCAGATGCTGCACCGGTCTGTTAAAGTGAGAGAGTTTTGAGTGCAAACTCTGAAGCAGATGGGCTACAATAGCAGAAGACCACACCAGCTGCCACTGCTGTCAGCTAAGAACAGGAAACTGAGGCTACAGTTTACACAGGCTCATCAAAATTGGACAAAACAAAATTGGAAAAATGTTGCCTGGTTTGATGAGTCTTGATTTCTGCTGCAACAGGATAACACATCATGTCACAAAGCTCATATCATCTCAAACTGGCATCTTGAACATGACAGTGAGTTCACTGTACTCAAATGGCCTACACAGTCACCAGATCCCAATCAAAAAGGACATAGTGGAATGGGAGATCTGCATCATGGATGTGCAGCTGACATATCTGCAGCAATTGTGAGATGCTATCATGATCATATGGACCAAAGTCTCTGAGGAATGTTTCCGGCACCTTGTTGAATGTATGGCATGAAGATTTATGGCAATTCTGAAGGCACTAATGATTTTACCTTACAAATTTAGCATGATGAGAGAATCCATCTTGCCAGCCTTTAGGTTCTGAGTTTCTGTCCAAACCACAGATTGCATCAACGAATGCCTAAATGTGTGTTTTAGATGTCACAGGCCCTAAAGCTATTAGAATAGATTCTGTTTTAGCAATCATATCAGACCTGGATCATTTTTCTTTCAAAAGAAGAGTCGGAATGGCACTGAAGACTGTTTTTGATTGAAACGATGTATTTTGCACCTTCCTCTCCTGGCTTTATGCATTTGATTTACAAACTCATGGTGCTCCGTTGATGTGGCTGGTGGAAGTTTGCCTATGATGATAATGGCTTTACAACAGTTTCCAAGGATGACTTTCCAAGTTCTCTGTAACAAACCATGTGGTGCATTATTTTAAAATACAGCAATGTCATACATGTGTGACAGTGACTCCTCATTTTGATTTTGATTACTGCATGCCTCCCAATAAACTGCTACTACCCAAGCTTAATAAATAAACACACAAGTATACACACAGTACCTGTGGAAAAGAGTCTGCAGAAGCCAAGAGAACATTTTCAGGTTTCAGATCACAGTGGACGATGTTCTTGAAGTGTAGATGACGCAAAGCCACCAAGATCTGGTGAAACAGAAACACACAGATTGTATTAATGCTGGACTTCTTACCAAGGCATCAACGCTGATGGGACGAGTCAGAAGGAAAATCTATGCTAGGGGTGACACTAAAATACTATTGTCATAGTCTGGGCTGTTTCCCCTCCCCTTCCCTGTGGCATCCTGGTGTTTTCACGGGAGCAATCCTTCTGGGAAGCACAAAACCTTTAGCTGTGGTTGACACTCACTTGCACCACATCTTCATCAGTCTCCACTGCATTTAAGAGCTGATTCTTCTTCAACACCTTCACCAGATTGTTAGCCAACTTCATGTGATAAATGCCAGGTCCTCTGTGTCCGTGTTGCCTGAGATTTTCTTCCCTTCACTCATGATGTTCTCTTTTTCTAGGAATCCCCTTGCGTACGCTGCTTCCAACTTCTGAGCTGACCTGTGGAGGGTCTTAATGATCCCCGTCCTGCCTTTAAGTAATAACCTACCTGTTTCTTAACTGGCATTATTCTGGAACAGTTTGAACTGAGACATTCATCAGCCTGCCCACTCACTACACCTAAGCCTAGGTCGGAAAATAAATTGCCTTTGTGAGCTCTTGCTTTGTAAAATAAACCCTTGAACTGCTTCTTGAGTTTGTGGTCTGTGCCTGGGTCCTTCTATTCATTACTAAATCATAGCAGCTGTGATCAGGCCGTTCATGGACATCTGGTAAATAAAGGTAAATTATGCTCTGATGGAGGCACAGAAGTAGACAAGTGCTCATTCTGTGGGATTCATAAATATTTAAAGCAAATACTGACAACATCTCGGGACTAAGGAATAAAAGGTATTAAAACAAATGGTAATATTGAGCGGCATCCTGGACATGGCCAAAATAATGCAAAAATACTAACGACAATAACAGGCGAGGCTGTTTCACAAGTCGGAACAGAAGCATGGAAGACCTATTGGTGTGTCTGATGTGTGTGTGTGCTTTGATATTTAATCTTCTGGTGTCATATATTTGTTCACACAGTCACATCACTGGGATTTCACTCAAAAACAAATCTTCAGTGAAAATGCAAGGAAAGGTCAGGCAGGCCAGGAAGTCAAACTCAACAGCAAGCCTTGGAAGCTGATCCAAGTGTGAGTTCACTCAGGATGTCCCAATACTAGAAACTTAGTAGTCGGTACAAGTACCAGTAGAATTACATGATTCTCAATGAAATAGATAGACACCACAGTTAAAGAAATATATATATTTTAAAAAGCCCAAGAAAGACATTTGTACTTAAGCATAAACTTTTTTTGTAAAGAAGAGCAAATGCACTAGTTGGTACCATCCACATGTAGTTTTTTGCTGTGTCATTTGTAGTTTTTCCTGTGTTTGTGACTGTCCTTCTTCTTCTTCTGCTTGTAAGGATGGATTAAAACGCTTGCAGCCATGTGCTGCAGTTTAGGAAGAATTGCAACCTTGATACAAATGCTACGATCAGTAGTAATGATAATTTTATAAAAAGTAAGTCTTGTTGCATTTTCAGAATTTTGGTATTGCGAGGTAAGTATCAGTTCTGGTGACATCCCTACAGCCTGCATCAGCTGAGCCATCAGCTGATACATTGAACTGTCAAATCTAAAATAGGGTGTGCTGTTTTAACTATTTCAGCATGTTCATCATCACTGCACCTCTGCAAGCCACTTTGCAACCCACTGCCACCCCAGCTCCTTTCTTAATGTATCTGAATTGATCACTGTCAAAACTGCTGTCACTGCTTCCTGCTCTAGTCTGTACTGGGGTCTTGCTGCTGCTTCTTAACATTAGTCATATCACTAAATATAAATATAAATATAAATATATATAATATAAATATAAACCATCTACGAAATGGTTAAAGCTGTGTTAACAGGAATATAGAATAACACATGATCTGTTATGCAGGTCATGTGGACAGCTGCACTGACTAAATCAAAACTTCATATATAGACAACTGATAAAAGATGATCAAAGCATTTTCTGTCTAGTCAGCTTCATGATGACGATTTTAACCCTCTGAGGTGTAAGTCAACATACAGTGGCATGCAAAGGTATTCACCACTTTGGCATTTTCCTTATTTTATTGTTTTACAACCTAAAATTTAAATTATTTTATTTAATGGACCTACCCAAAATAGTCCACATTAGTTATGTGAAAAGCAAAAAGTGTTGCTTTTGCAGTATGCTTAGGGTCATTGTCCTGCTGGAAGGTGAGCCTCTGTCCCATCCCCAAATCCCTGGAAGACTGAAACAGGTTTTCCTGAAAAATGTATTTAATACAATCCTTCATTCCTTCAATTCTGACCAGTTTCCCAGTCCCTGCCCATGAAAAACATCCTGTAGCATGATGCTGCCACCACCATGCTTCACTGTGGTGATGGTGTTCTTGTGGTGATGAGAGGTATTTGGTTGGTGCCAAACATAGCATTTTCTTTGATGGCTAAAAAATTTGATTTTAGTCTCATCTGACCAGAAGATATTCTTTCATATGTTTAGGAAGTCTCCCACATGCCTTTTGGTGAACTTGATCATGATTTTGTTTTTTTGTTGTTTTTTTGTTTGTTTTTTGTAAGCAATGGCTTTTTTGGGGCCACTCTTCCATAGAGGCCAGTTGTGTGGAGTATACGGTTTATCGTGGTCCTATACAGCAGTCTCTCCTGTGGAGCTTTCCAGCTCCTTCAGGGTGACATTTGGTCTCTTTGTTGCCTCTCTGAGTCTGAGAGTTTTGGTGAACGGCCCTCTCTAGGCAGGTTTGCTGTGATGTCATGTTCTTTCCATTTTGTGAGGATGGATTTAATGGTACTCTGTGGGATTTTCAAAGTTCTTGATTTTTTAAAAACCCAACCCCGATTTGTATTTCTCCACAACTTTGTCCCTGACCTGTTTGGGAAAATCCTTGGTCTTCATGGTGTGGCTTGCTTGGTGGTGCCTCTTGATTAGCAGCATTGCAGACTCTGGGGTCTTTTAGAACAGGTGTTTATATACTTAGATCATGGGACACTTAGACTGCACACAGGTGGATCTTATTTAGCTAGTTTTTGTGACTTCTAAAAGTAATTGGTAGCACCAGATCTTATCTAGGGCTTCATAGCAAAGGGGGTGAATACATATGCATGCACCACTTTTCATTTTTTATTCATTAGATTTAAAAAAAAAAAAAAAATT
>VUQH01042637.1:0-16359 GCA_015106775.1 Etroplus canarensis | reverse complement strand
TGGACCCCGGAATTTTTTTTTTGCCAATATATTTATTGTCTTTTTCAAAATTATTTCACAAACACATAACATATACACATACATACACATACACAGACTGCATACCCTTGCATCATAAAAATAAATAAATAAATAAATAAAAACAAATTAAGAAAAAACAAACAAAAAATAATAATAAATAAGAATAATAAATACATTAAAAAACAATAAAAAATAATTTAAAAATAAATTTAAAAAATGGAAAAAGAAAAAACAACAAACAGAAAAAGAAAAGAAAGAAAAGGATGGGGAAGGGGGGAGGAAGAAAGAAAACGGGGGCTACATTTTACAATGTTCATATATCATTTCATAAAAATCTAACACTTTCATTTGTCATCATATTTATATGTGGTTCCCAGAGTTTATCAAAGTCTTTTTGTTTGTCTTTGGCAATGTATGTTAATCTTTCCAGTCCAATACATTCAGAAAGTTCAAGATGAACTATCTAATTTGCAAAGGGTTATTTGCAAAGACCCTATGATAATAAATGCCATTATTTATTTTGACCCACTTTGAGAGGTTGTTAGAAGATTGGTCTTCTTTTGCTCATTTGACAATAATAGTTTGGTTTAGGTAAATCATCTCCATCAAATGTGACTACACCAACATTTACCAGATTTCCATCATTACAAAATGTACATAAGTGTACAAAAGTCTTGAGCTACCCCTAAGTCCTTTATATTTTGATGGAAAAATGGGAAATGGGTGCAACAGTTTATTGAAATGTAAAAACATAAATAGAAATACAGTACATAAAGCAAAAACAGAGTTTATAATTCTAATGAACTTAAAAGTTGATATTTGGTATGACCACGTTTATCTTCAACACAGCCTGAACTCTCTTAGGCAAACTTTCTTGCAATTTTTTGAAGTAGTCTTCAGGAGTAGCTTTCAGGGCTTCTTGAATGATGTTCCAAAGCTCTTCTTTGGATGTTGGCAGCCTTTTGCTTCATTCTGTGCAAGATGATCCCACGCTGCTTCAGTAATGTGACACATTTCTGCGTTCATAATGACACCAATTTTGATAAGATCCTCAACATCACTGCCTGAAATGCAGCTCTAAACAATGACAGAGACCCCACTGTGTGTACCGCTCTCCTGACCTCCACTGTACATATTGACATTGATCTGAAGCAAAAATTTCAACTTTGGATTCATCACTCCATAAAACTTGTTATTACTTATTATGGATTTTCTAGTCCAGTTCATGTGTGATTTGGCATACCTCAGCCTTTTCTCCTATTTCTTTTCCCTGAGACCATTTCTGATGAGGGCTCAGCGAACAGTAGATGGATCAGCTGAAGGGTCAGATGCAGGTACTTTCAGTTCTTCTTCTTCTTCTTCTTCTTCTTCTTCTTCTTCTTCTTCTTCTTCTTCTTCTTCTTCTTCTTCCAGCTGCTTCCTTTCGCCACAGCAGATCATCTGCCTCCATCTCACCCTATCCCTTGCATCCTCTTCCCTCACGCCAGTCCTCTGCATGTCCTCCTTTACTGCATGCATGAAATGTCTCTGTGGTCTTCCTCTTCTCCTTCTGCCTGGCAGCTTCATTTCGAACATCCTTTGTCCGATATATCCACTGTCCATCCCCTGAACAAGTCCAAACCATCTCAACAATCTGCTGTAGTTTTTTCTTTTCTTTTTTTTAGGCCTGCCACCTCTTGACTTGCCGTTCACTTGTCCAGTTTCCTCAATTGTTTAAGAACATACTACACACCATGCAAAGATGTACAACCCCAATTCCAAAAATGTTGGGACGCTGCGTAAAGTATGAATAAAATTACAATGCAATTACTCACAAAGCTCATAAACCAGTATTTTATTGATAGCAATTACAAGTCAAAAAGTTGTGACAAAGACAGCAAAGGCTGGAAAAGTAAGTGGTACTCAAAAGAAGCAGCTGTAGGAACATGTTGCAACTTTTTAAGTTAGATGGCAACAAGCCAGTAATGTGATTTGATATAAAAAGAACACTGTAGAGAGGCAGAATCTCTCAGAAGTAAGGCTGGCGGTTCAGCAATCTGTGAGTTAATGTATCTACAAATTGGGGAGCAATTTTAGAACAATGTTTCTAAAACTAAAATTGCAAAGACTTTGAACATTTTATCATCTAGAGTTCATAACATCATCAAAAGATTCTGAAAATCTGGAGACATCTCTGTGTACGAGCAACTTGGCTGAAACCCAGTATAGGATGCTAGTAATCTTTAGGCACTTAGACGGCTCTGCATTGCAAACAGGATGGTTCTGTCATGGAAATCACTTTATGGGCAATGACTGAACACAGTTCATTGTACTGTCCACAAATCTAGGTCAAAGCAACCATCATGCAAAGAAGAAACCATATGTGAACATGATTCAAAAATGCTGCTGTCTTCTCTGGGCCAAAACTCATTTAAAACGGACTGAGGCAAATTGGAAAACTGTTCTGTGGTCTGACGAATTGAAATTTGAGATTCTTTTTGGAAATCATTGACGCCACATTCTCCAGACTGAAGAGGAGTGAGACCATCCGACTTTTTAACAGTGCTCAGTTTAAAAGCCTGCATCTCTGATGGCATGGGGCTGCATTAGTGTCTGAGGTACTTGCAACACCACCACTCCTGAAGAGTATATACAGGTTTTAGTGGAACATATGCTCCTGTCCAGATGACGTATTTTTTCAAGAAAGGCCGGTGGAGGCAAATGATCCACTGTGGTGACCCCTAACTGGGGCAGTTGAAAGAAGAAGAAGAAGAAGAAGAAGAAGAAGAAGAAGCCGCCTTGCATACTTTAGCGAGACAATGCTAAACCACATACTGCAGCTATTACAACAGCATGGCTTCGTAGTAGAAGAGACCAGGTGTCTGCCTGCAGTCCAAACCATTCACCAATTTGGCATATCATGAAACATAGAATACAACAATGGAGACCCAGGACTGTTGAGCAACTGGAATCCCACATCAGACAAAACTGGGACAACATTTCTCTCGCAAAGGTCCAGCAGTTGGTCTCCTCAGTTCCCTGATGTTTATGAACTGTTGTTAAAAGAAGAAGGGATGCTACACAGTGGTAAACCTGGCCCTGTCCTAACTTTTTTGAGATGTGTTACTGCCATTTATGCCATCTATGTTTTTGAAATGTTCTCAGTATTCTTTTTTTAATAAAATCTTGGTTTATGAGATTTACAAATCATTGCATTGTGTTTTTATTTTTGATTTTACTTCTTTGGAATTGGGGTCACTCTTAAGATTATTTTGTCTCATATGAGCATGCGCATATATCTTGAATGTACAGCAGCACAAAAATTTGTTTCAGAATATAGTAGACACCATTAATTTCATCATTAATATAGGAAGAGATTAACTGTATTTTCTAATTTTTCAGCACTGCATACATGATAGTGTATCTTCGGCTGCTCCCTTGTATCCACCACAGAGTCACCAAAGTGGATAAATCCACATTGTTAATTTAGCAGAAGCTTTACGCTGAATGCCCTTCTTGACACAACCCTCCATGGTGAGAGGGGCTGGTATCCCGACCTGGAATCAAACCAGGAAATTTTCCTTGTGAGGTGAATGTGTAAACCATTACGCTACAGTAACCAGTGGAGATCTACTAACTGACAAAATATTTCTGTCTTAATCAGTATTGTTTTGTTATGCTATTACAATTTTATGAGTGAGGCTACATAAATTTATATCAGTCATATATAAAAAATGATCAGTGCACATGCACAGCAGCATGCTTTTTAATACATCGGCTGTGATAGAGGCTGTAACGAAAATCTGTATGGAGAGGGGCAGATGTGCTGAAAAACACGCACACATTGCCACACAACCACATTTACACACGTGCAAACAAATATGCTCAATGGCTGTGCTAATGAAAGAATCACTCATAATGACACATACCAGACATACATGCACAAATATATTCATCCAACATTCCAGGGAGAGCATTCAAGCAAATAATTCAAAAATAAGAATATTTGCTTTTATGTCACATTAGAATTGTTAATATGAGCTCAACCTCTCTTGGCCAAGCACAATTAAAGCAGGGGTGATAAGTAAGATCACTGGCTGCACTGCACACATACATGTATGTGCACACACCTTATAATGACTGCACCATCACATGAATATGTTATGAGGTTCACACTGAAATTAGAAGGATGGAGTTTTATACCCACTCCTTCTTCATCCTTCTCACTTCTCCTCCCCCATTTCCTCTCCTCTCTTACCTCTATTGCTCAGAGGCCTGCAGCTCTTAAATATTTAACATTTCAGAATTGTCAGCGTACATCTTCCTTTTCTTTACAGTGAATCAGACAGCTTTGCTTGAACTCACTATCCATACAGAGAAATAAGACATTTTCGCACGTTATCTTTAAACAGTCTGGAAGATTCAGAGACATATTTATCTCAGCATGTGGTGGGTGGAGATCACAGAAGACCACATGTGTGTAGTAGGGTAAAACGGTCTGTCTGCCTGCCTCATCGTCAGTCAGAGGCTGTCTGTGTGGGTAGTGGCTAAAGGAGTAATGGAGTGGTTGTGGAATCATGGGGGTGGAGGATATGAGGAGGTGGACTGATTGCCAGAGAACACAGGAAATATTGTCCTCAGGCACTGGACACCCTCTGTGGGACAGAAAACTTTGACTCTCTTCAATCTGTAATACTGATACTGGTTAAAAAAATAAAAAGTGTCCATAAAAAGCATCCATACACACAAAGTGATCATTAACTATAGCAAAATTTATAGATTGTGGTTGAGGCCTGAGAATTTTTCATTCCTTAAAATCTGTGAGAAATCTGAGACCAGAAAATAATCTAGCACACTTTTGCTTTTAATGTACTTTGACTGTTAAATCTGAATGAGTCCATCCACAGACACACAAACACTGAATGACCAAAACCAGCCTCTAATTACAATCTAGAGTAGCTCATCTGCTTCTCTCATTAACAACACCAAGAGTGTACAGTTATGGTTTTGTCTCTGTGAGGGTGTACTTCAACACAGAATGTGAGTTTTTCAGGTTTGCAAAACAGATTAAGGAGAAATATGACCTGATGATGATGCAAGAAGGGTTACAGGGTCTCCAAAGTAATTAGGATTCATCTTCTGGGCAGCACTAATATTTGTACCAAAATTTCATTGTAATTCACCCAGTCGCTGAAACATTTCAGTCAGATCCAAAGTACACTGGCTGGCCAACCGTCATTGCCCTCCAAAAAATACATCAACGATGCCGCATCAGTGCACAAGATGGTAACATCTTTTCTGTAAACCATAAATACCACATACTCCATCAAGACTTTCACTAGCAAACAAAAGTTCTGCCAGAAAGTACAGTGTCCAGATGTCTTACAAACTTACTTAAAAAAATTTGACTATTTGTGACCAGTTTTTAAAGATTCACATCCTCAGTAAAAACCACAGACAGGGCAGGGGTAACAGACAGATATAGAGGAAAATAACTTTTCTAATTTTGGTCTTTTCAGTTGATTTTGTAAAAATTGCAAAATATTTCATATTTCTAGTCTTTTAAAGGTTTTTGAAAGACACACTGCTTAAGTCATTAAATAAAAATTACAGAGAAGATTGCTTGGCAGTGGGTTATGACATAATTTGATTTTTTTTTTATTTCAAAGACTTCTTATATCAAGCAAATGGATATTTACTGTCACAGGATTACTACAACCTATATCCATTTACCACTGGACACTGGATCATTTACTCAATAATAGCTTCATTTATATGACCAGGACTAATTAAGATGAGAAAGTGCCTAGTTGTGCATGCAGCACAATTCAATATTTTTGATATAATGATTTTGTAAGAGAATGAAGAGCAAAATAAGCTGAAAATGAAACTGAATCTGTGGGTTTGAGGGGCCAGGGAGCCCTGAGTGTCATTTCAATTTTATTTTCTTTTTGTAGCCACAACACTGAAAATATCTGGTTGCCATTCAGATTGAGTGAGACTGCTTTAGTGCTCCTCAGTATATACATTTTAATACCAACTTTCACTCATTATATTCCCTGCTTAATTAGGTTCCAACAAGATAATTAGATTAAAGATAACCTTATGAATGCCTGAAGGTAGAAGTATTGTTTTTCTCACATTAATTCATTTGTGTAAGTATATATATTTATATGTATTGGGGTGATGGAATTTACAGTATATTTGAACATATACTATACAGTGAATGCATGTAATTGGTAGATACGTAGAAAATTATTAAAGTGAGGTCTGTATATCTGCAAAGGATGAGCTGGCAAGATATTCTACTGCAGAGAAAATGCACAATGCGAACAGATAACATTTGGTCATTGCCTTTATGTACGGAATAAATTACACTCTGAAAAAGATATAAAGGGGGGTCATTAGATATACTTTATAGGCCTTTGGAATCTGAGAAATACTAGTCTTGCAGGTTGCACCCTCATGAGATGAGTCCTGACATTGATAGTGTGTGAACGAGCTTTGATATGCAAAAAATTAAGTGGCTGATGATATGAGCTTTCATGTGTGACGTTACTGAAAGAGGGTTTAGCCACCATCTTCCACAGTTTCACTTCTCTTCATCAGCAGCATTGTCTTTTTTCAGTTACACTCTGTCAACCTTTGATAAACACAGACAAGACACAGCATGGGCCTGTCAGCATCATTTGAGATCATTTGCCAAGTTTCAGTCTGGATGGGCTTGTAGTTAATCAGACAGGCCTCTCCTGTGCTACCAAATACAATGCAGAAAATTGCTTCATAAAATAAATAGATCCTTTAATTACAAGTAAAGAATCAAACAGCTCTTCTGCACCTTCACATTAAACAAAGACTATAACGGTTGATCATTATGATGGTAAGCCTGATGACTTAAACTATCTGCAATAAAGTTTAGCAGATTACAAAAGACGCAGCAGAAGACAAACCCACATATCTGCTTGATGGACAACATTATCACATGGTGGAAACAAAACCATCTGCAGCTTAATGTGACAAAAGACTGAGGAACTCGTTGTGGACATGAGAAGGACCAAAACCCCAGTGACCACTGTTTCCATCCATGGGGTGTGTGTGGAGATGAGGGCTACAAATACCTCAGTGTTCACACTGACAATAAACTGAACTTTGTTGAACACACAGAAGTCATCTACAAGCAGGGCCAGAGCTCCATTTTCTGAGATGACTTAGGTCTTTCAATATCTGCCAGATGATGCTCAGAATGCTTTATGAGTCTGTGGTAGCCAATGCCATTCTCTATGCTGTAGTGTGTTGAGGCAGCAGACTTAGAGTAGCTGATACCATCAGACTCAACAAAATGATTCACAAGGCCAGTAATGTCCTGGGAGTGGAGCTGGACTCTCTGACAGTGGTATTGGAGAGGAGTATGCTGTCCAAGTTAAGGACAATACTGGACAATCCTTCACACCCTCCCCATGCCGCGTTGAACAGACACAGGAGTACACTGAGCAGCAGATTAATTCCACCACGATGCACCATAGAACGCCACAGAAAATCACTCCTACTTGTGGACATCAAACTTTACAACTCCTCACTGTGACACCTTATCTTTATATAGTATTGTCTAACTTTGGAGTGTTTATGCTACATTGAACTTTGATACATACTGTACATGTTAAATATTAAATCTTAATTTTTGTGCCCTCAGATTTATATTTAAATATATATATATATATACATACATATATACATACATACACTCACACACACACACATATATACAACGATATGTGTTCAACACATAATTGAACATCATTGAACGCCACAGGAAACCATTCCTACCTGTGGCTATCAAATCAAACTTTACAGCTCCTCCCCTTGACGCCTGGACTATTTATACTGTAAATAGTATTGTTTAACTCTGGACCACCTACTACATATTGGACTTTGTTGCATATATGGTTTATATATTTTATCTTCTATTTATCATTATTTTCTATCTTTCATATTTATATTTAAATATATTAAATGGAGTGTCTGTAATGTAAACAATTTCCTCCCTGGGATTAACAAAGTATTCTGAATTTGATTCTGAAGGAACATAGCATAATATTATGATTTATTGCTAATTATTTTGCAGATCCCTTGTTTATAGTTGTGCACACTTTGGATCTCTGAATTCTAGCAAATTAGTATCCTTATAAGGTTATTTAAGTTCAAGGTCATAACAGCGTTTTAAACTGTTTATATAGAGTATATATTAGCAGTAACTATTAGTTTATGTATAACACTCTTTTGAGTTTTTATTTTATAACAAGACAGATGCGAAGACTGAATAGTAAAGTGGATGTTCAGCCAATATACTGTAAGTAGTTAGAATTAATAACCAAACTAGATACAGCTGATAATATTTCATAACATCGTTATTAGTTCAACCAACAAAAACAATCAAAAATAGACATGATTCCTTTTGCCCGCGAAAGACAATTACTATGTCACAGATCAGGGCTAATAGGCTTGTGTCCTGCTTGGCAGCTCTAAATTTGCCTAAATACCAACTTCAATCAGTGGTTCATTAAGCCCCTGTCACACCTTGACGATTTAACAAGCGTATGCCGACACAGGAAAAAATCTCCAGATACGCTGGCCTATATTGATTAAGTTCTAGGGACGCTTTTAATAAGTTAAGTGCATGCTGAAATACGCCGGTATAAGTTGTAGTACGGTCGCTGGAAAATTTTGAGCATGCACAAAATCTCTGACGTTTACCAGCGTATGACTCATAGGTCCCGCATATGCGAACCATATGTTGCAGGTATTTTATGCATAGGGAGACTCACGTTACTCATATGTCGAAATATGTGGAGATACTGTCTAGCATATCCAAAATGTATTAATAACCTATGAGTAATGTGTTTTTAACCTATGTGTAACATATACCAAACTTGCCACTGACGGATATTGACATTTGTAGACGTATTTGAATTATTCCGGTCGTACTGAACATGTTTCTAACATACCATATAATTGCGCATGTGCTGCGTTTAAGGGAAGTGGTATAAATGGTCTTCAAGGTATGAATGCCGGCAGTACGCTAACATTTGTTGGTATTACGTTCTGTATATGTTAGCAATATGTTATGTATGTGTTCATTAAACATCATTGTTCTGCGCATGCCAGCGTTTTAGAGGAATTTGGATACGTCAACATAAGCTTGTTAAATCGTCAAGGTGTGACAGGGCCCTTAGCTAGAGTAAAAGATAAAGAGAAACAATGTGCACAAGTGGTCTGAATTTCTCTCATGAATACTGTATATTACTTTTAATGTGATAAGAGAAAAAGCAGTAAAAAAAAACATGGACTTCAGCTTTGTTCACTACTTGGTAGGTCTAGATTTGCCTAAATACTGCTGTACAATCAGTGGTCCATAAGATAAAGTACGCAGTTGTAATCCATGTCAAATTCCAGGACAGATCTAAATCAGATCTGAGTGAACTTGAGCAACAAGTTGTTGTCTCAAAGCAGTCTAATTTTCCATCATATGCTAATTACTCTTACTGCATTAAAAGCTGGAAAAAAGAACTTGAAATTCAGATATACTTCTGGATCAGGTCCTTATTCATTTTATTTCCATGTCTTTATGTGAACATGGGCTTCATTCAATACTTGGTTGGTATTAAAACAGATAGGGAAGTAATATTTGTCTCAAACACATAAAATTCAAAAAAATTCAAAAATATTTTCCCTTTAAGATCCAGAAGGACCATTCATATTTGGGCCAGAGAGCTAAAATTAAATAGTAACCTACTCCTCTGGGGTGTTTGGTGATGCTTCTAAAAATCCATAATGAGTTACATTGCAAATCTCCACTGCAGATGTGGATACAGCCAAGTCAGCACTATAATATCTATACTATATTAGACTACTATAAACTATAATATATTAGACTGATCTTGAATATTTTACAAACAAGACAACCAGCCAAAGCCAGTTTTAAAGTAGCTTTGAAGTGAATTTCAATTTATCCATATGCTGTAAAGTTGTAAATGTATATGTGAAGTTACTTTATTTAAAGTTAACATAACATTCATACTAGTGTGTGGCATGTGGCAAGGGAAAAAACTCAAGCCTGCAGGTGTGGAAACAGGTATGTGTGTGTACATCTGTAGGCTTAACAGAGGAACGATAAGAGTAACTGGGTCAGCCAGTGAATCAAGAATTGGAAAACCATGTCATTACCACTGTGTTGCTTTATGTAAAAGTTTGTCAGCTGATTGAGCCTCAGGGGAGTCAGTGCTAGAGTCTGTAAACATGGAAGTTTCCGCAGTGAAAGGCCAAAGGCATCCTTTATCTCTCTAGAGGAGACTGCTGTTACTGGTCTCTTTATAGCTTTCCCTTTAGTGCCCATAATGATGGAAAAGACTCATAGAACACAAATATGAAATGTCTGAAACACATATGCAAGCAGAAACAGAAGGTAATCCAGAAAGGCTTCCATCCTTCACACTTGCTGTCACCACAGGGCTTCTGTATGTGATTGTGTGTTTAATATGAAGTCTCCTGAGACGTTGAAGGACAGCCACACTTTGTAATACTGTTGAGCCAGCATGTGTCGCCACAGTGTAAGCACATTTTCTGACGTACTTAGACCACTGTTGAAAAATAACTAACTCCCATGAGGGTCCCTCCTCTACAACTGTGTCACAGCATTTGTGTCTACAAGTGCACATGTGCATATGCCTTTGTTGATGCAGGTGTTACTCTGGCCTTCATGAACACTAATGGAAAGGCCCATTTACAGCACAACAGACCTAATAGTACTGTAAATACTTGGTCTGCTAGTGTAATGATAGCTTTGTTCAATAATTCAGCAGCTGCTGAGAAAATCAACAATCCAGCTTTCTGAACGAGCAAACAGTATTGTAGAGAATGCCATCAGATAACATGGGTACAACACAATATAGTATAGGAGCTGACTGCGTGCCCTACGCATGGTTCTACTTAAAAGTTCAGTGCAACCTTTGATTCAGTGTACAACATATAAAAGTGAAAGCAAAGAACAAGTGTTTTTTCTCAGTATTTCGTAAGATTTGCAGTGTTAGTGGATGTTGGCCTCAGCACACATAGCCCTTTTATCTGTTGTAATTGGACTTCTGTTAGTGGGAGTGCATTTGTTAATGGTGCTTGAGGTCGATGAAGACTTCACTCATTGTGTAAATGAAGCAGCCAAGTCAATAAGAGATCCCGCTGATGATATTAACTGAGGTAATTTAGCATGAAACATTGTAAAAGGTTATTTACTAAGTACACTACACAGCTGTAGATGTTTTTCTGCTGGATAAACTAAAATATATAGCTCGTTGTGGTCTTTTAAACAGCCAGTGCACATTGTGCAGTAAGCCAAGAACTATCCCTGAGCCTTTGATGTGGTAACTGTAAGACAGATGTCAGTGCAATGCATAATCACCTATAATTTCTTCTTGAATTAACATAAGCTGATAATTTTACATTGTGAGGTGACAAGGTTACAAATACTTAAGAAACCATTACTTTGGTTTATCATGAATGAAATCAAGATCAGTCACAGATGGGAGTGAGAGTGTCAGAGTACTATATCTTTTTATTTATTTACATGTCCTGATTAATTATGAAAAAGGAAAAGTTGTGTTCTAGCAGAAATTTAATTTTAACTGAGTCTTCACACCCTTAGCTGCTAATGTTCGCACATCACCCACAATCCTCTTCTCGCTCCAAAAAAGAATAGTACCTATTCCTTGTTGGTGTGAAGACTGGACTGTACAGAGTGTACCTTTTTATCTTTCTGTCTCTATAATCAAAGAACAAGAATGCATCAAAACTCAAAGCCCTTATGGTGTCCTCTCTGTTTAAAAGGTTTCTGTAAAAGACCATATAAATTAATTCACGAAACACCAGATATTATTCTACAGCTATTGTCCCATACAGCACGTACAATTTAATCCAGATCCTGGTTATAATTGTACGGCATGAACTCTCTTAACGTGTTTCGACCATTCTCTTCCTTCTGGCTTCAACTTCTGCAGATATTTCTCTAGTTCCCCTTTTGTCTGACACCCACCTACACTGTGTCCCATCCTCTGTTCCCTGTGCTGGACTTGAAGAGTCCATGGATGCCAACCATCTGATCATACTGATGGTCCAGAAGGGCCAAACAGACCGTCCAGTACTGACTGCCAGTCATTTTACACAATAGTTGCCCTGAATGTTATATTTCTTCCAAGTAAATTCTAACATACTTGAGACAATAGCATTCAGCTTTTTAGGAACAATGCTCACTTTCTTGCCAAGCATAGATTTCATACAAAGATGGGCATAGTGAGGTGTGATGTCACCCACTACAGGAGCTGGTTTAACGCTCTGATTTGCAGCTTTAGTTTTGGCAATCTTTTCTGTTTGGAGCCAAGATCTTTCAAATAAGGAGCACAGGATGGTGCCTTTTACACTCTGGAAACATGATCTGCTATATCTGACCAAAGCAAATCTTAATGCTGCATACAATGGCAACTGGGAGCTCTGAATGTTCAGTCTTCGACTAAGACAAATAAAAGAAAAAGGCCCAAAAGACTGATGTACATTTAGCAGCTTTGCATATTCACGTTATAGTGTTAGTCTTTATTATTTAAAAAAAATAGTTTTCACCAAGGATCACATGACAGAAAATCCTCTTCCTTTTTGAGTGGAAGCATGCATGTGACATCAAATGGCTACAAACTGACACTGAGAGTCCTGTTTTATAAGGTAATGTAAACTGGTCTGATAGTCTGGGTGACCTGTCAAGGCGATGCAAGCAAGTTTGATCATTTCCTCGCTGTGCCATTTGTGAAGTTAGTTACTCAAATAAAATAATGTATTACAACAGTACCTGTTACCTTTTGCATTTTAAGTAAGCGGTCCATTCACTACTTAAATTTTACTACTTATTTACTATTTAAAGAAAGTAATTTGATACATTACTTGTTACAATACATGTCCATTAATCCATAACATGGCCTGAGATGCATTGTCACATGATAAGCAGTTAATAGTGTAAACCTTAGGCCTCAATGCTACAAGCCTGACTGCTCATCATTGCTTTTTTTAGCTGATAAAAAACAAGTTTTGGCAGCTTGGCTGGGGTCAGCACATGCTCTTTAAATTCATTCTGTGTCCGAGGTTCTTCGCTTCTACGTTTGCACGAGCATGTTGTCTTTTACAGGCACATTTTGGGCTCTGCAATATTGTTCCTGTAATTAAGTTGAAAGTAATGTTCTTATCTCCACTTCTCAAAAGTTGTAGACCACTGTACAGTAGTTGTCTTTTCTCTCCCTCCACACAAACTAAAGTCACTTGATTGTAGCAACCGCAAAAGGGCACATCTGATTTTTTCTCTCCCTGGACATCCTGCAGATAATCAGAGAACTTATGTAAAGCAATATAATCATCAACATAATTGTCTAGTAATTGTAATGTGATTACAGAATTTAGTACAATAATGCATTACATTATTGTGTTACAAAAAAATGTGATTTAAATGCAGCACCATGTGCCTTCATAACACAACACACCAAACACAGGCAAAAACAACTTTAATGTGTGTATATTTTAAACTTATTTAGACTAATCTGCTGGTTTTATATGAAAAAAACAGACAGGAAGCACAAGCTAGTGAGTGGATGTCAATCTAAGACAGTATGATTAAGGGTAAATTTTTGCTTTAAGCTTTGGTTTTTATCTATATGGACAAAAGTAATGAGCCACCTACAGGATTTTTTTGGCATTCCAATTCTAAATCCACTGGTTCCCCTTTGCACTTACAACAGCTTCCACTCTTCTGGTAAGACTTTCTATAAGATTTTGGAGGGTATCTGTCAGAATTTTTGCCCAATCATCCAGAAGAGCATTTGTGAGGTAAGGCAATCTGACAATCTATGGATGCATAGATTGTCCAAAATGCCTTAGTAAGCTGAAATATTAGGATTTTCCTTCACTTGAACTAAGAGGGGCAGGACAACACCAGAAAAATAACCCCACAGCACAATCACTCCTCCACCAACCTTTAGAGTTGACACAGTATAGTCAGGCAGAGAACTTTCTTCCGGAATCGTCAAACCCAGACTTGTCCATCAGATTCCCAAAAAGAGAAGCATGATTTGTCACTCCACACAACATGCTTCCACTGTTCCAGAGTCCAGTGCCAGTGTGCTTTACACCACTCCATCCAATACTTGGCACTGTGCTAGGTGATGTAAGGCTTGCATGCAACTGTGCTACCACAGAAACCTATGCTGTGAAGCGTCCAGTACACAGTGTTTGTGCTGATGTTAATTCCAGAAGAGGTCTGGAACTCTGCAGTTATTGAGTCAGGGGAGCACTGGCAACTTTTATGCACTATGCATCTCAGTTTCTGTGTAAACACTTACACTTTGTAATTAGACCACTAACAGTTTATCGTGTATTCTCTAGGAGGGAAGAAATCACACAAGCTGACTTGTTGCTACAGTGGCATCACATAACAGTACCACACTGGGATTTAATGAGCTCTTTAGAATGACCTATTATTTCACAAATGTTTGTAAAGGCAGACTGCATGCCTGATTTTATATATCTGTGGGAATGAAACTGAATCAGACACCTGAATTCAATGATTAGGAATTCTGGCTCAATACTTTTGTCTATATAGAGTATTTCTATTTTGTGTGTTCACTATTTCATCCTTTGATAAGTGATCTTCTTTGTTGCTGAGGTCTCAGGACAAATTGTGGCAAAACCAGTGCTTAAGTAAAAGAAAGTAATGGTTTGTAGAAATGGAGTTTCTTGCAAAATACTATTTAGGATGTAGCTTTGCAGTCCATTAAAAATATGGTAGTGAGAGAAGTGTGAAGATGTATTTGAAAAGTGTAAGAGTTATTTAACTGAGATGAATAAAGATAAAAGACAGATTGAGAGAGTACTGGAATGCCTCCCACAATTTCACTCCCACTCTTCCTCTTGTGCCCACGCACTCTCTGTTACTATGACGTTCACTCTTCTTTTTTACTCCTCCGCTTGACTGTGGAGGCGTACTGTTCTCCTCTCATTCATACAGTGCCACGCTATTTCCATATTTCTGAGTGGACACTGTGTATTGACTTAAAATGTCTGTGGAGGAAGAGGAAGAGGAAGCACCATGTTTGGCTCCATCTGAGAACATCAGATTTCCGATCATGCAGAGATCGTGATCAGACCTCACATGAGTGCCAGGCTCTGCAGATGGAGTTACATTTCCAATAATCATGCTGAGAAATGTGTGTGCATGCGGGTGTGTGTGTATGTGTGTGTGTGTGTGTGTGGTGGACATCTTTGCTGATCTCATGGCTTACTGTGAATTCTGTACACTACAACAAAATCTAACCACTTACTAGAGTTATCTAATTTGTAATAAATAAAAAATTATGGTTAAAAAAAGCATTTTGAACAAAGTCACAAAAAATGCCATCAGTATCACATTAAACCCCAAATTCCCTAAGGTAAGATAATTAATTTCCCCAAACTTAAAGACTTATAGTTCATAAATTTTGGGAAAATTACACTTTTTTTTGGGGGGGGGTCAAAAATTACCGGTGAAACTAACTGTTGCTGTATTGCAGACACTACTTAACACTACGTTATCGCAATATTGTCAGTAAATAAGTAGCTTTGATAACAACTTTTGACCAGGAGGATTTAGTATCGTTTATCTCCATGGTGCATGACTTTTTTTGTGACTCATGTAATCCTTTAAGTAACGGCTGTAGTTATAGACCAGATGACATAGAAGCTTAAAGAGTACAGCACTCACCAAAATCAGCACCACATACAGTCAAGGAAGAGCAGGCCTTTCAACACCTCTGCCCATCAAGTGGCTGTCAGGAGGAAAGAGGAAAGTACCCAGCATTTCAAAGCTATTGGTCTAAGAATGGAGCTACCAAAGGATTAAGACTTGGCTTTAAGGTTCTTTCTGTTTGTTTAGATGAAATCTTCTTCTCCTTCTTTCGGCTGCTCCCATTAGGGGTCGCCACAGCGGATCATCTGCCTCCATCTCACCCTATCCCTTGCATCCTCTTCCCTCACACCAACCCTCTGCATGTC
This sequence comes from Etroplus canarensis, assembly GCA_015106775.1. NCBI lineage: Eukaryota > Metazoa > Chordata > Actinopteri > Cichliformes > Cichlidae > Etroplus > Etroplus canarensis. The sequence goes on along the minus strand of VUQH01042637.1, from coordinate 252 downwards.
AATTCTGCCACCTCCAGTTCTGCCTCCTGTCTTTTTGTCAGTGCCACCGTCTCCAAATCATACATCATAGCAGGTCTCACTACCATCTATTAAACCTTCCCTTTCACTCTTGCTGCTATCCTTCTGTCACAAAGCATCCCTGACACTCGTCTCCACCCACTCCACCCTGCCTGAACTCTCTTCTTCTCTGTCCGTTGCTTTGGATGGTTGATCCCAAGTATTTATACTCATCCACCTTTGCCACCTCTACTC
>VUQH01042636.1:3111-16068 GCA_015106775.1 Etroplus canarensis | reverse complement strand
TGGAGAGAAGAGGAATGAAAGTGAGTTGAAACAAGACAGAGTACATGTGTGTGAATGAGAGGGAGGCAGGTGGAACGGTGAAGATGCAAGGAGTAGAGGTGGTGAAGGTGGATGAGTTTAAATACTTGGGATCAACCATCCAAAGCAACGGACAGAGCACAAGAGAGTTGAAGGAGACAGTGCAGGCAGGGTGGAGTGGGTGGAGACGAGTGTCAGGGGTGCTTTGTGACAGAAGGATAGCAGCAAGAGTGAAAGGGAAGGTTTACAAGACGGTAGTGAGACCTGCTATGATGTATGGTTTGGAGACGGTGGCACTGACAAAAAGACAGGAGCTGGAGGTGGCAGAATTGAAGATGTTGAGATTTTCGCTGGGAGTGACCAGGATGGACAGGATTAAAAATGAGTCCATCAGAGGGACAGCTCAGGCTGAGATGATTTGTTAAAAAAAAAGCTCCCATCATAACGGTCTCTCAGCCAAACTGTGTGACTTCAGCGTGGTGTGGCAGGGTAATGGGTAATGTCTTTGTCATTAAAAAGCCTGGAAGCCTGAAGATGATTCAGACCTCTGGCTTGGATGACATTAACAGTTTGGACAGCTACTCTTATGAAGCTTTTTTCTTTCTTAAAGACTTGTGACAAAGTCTGAAAAATTCTGCCCCACTTCTCTGCGATTTTCACACTTTGCAAAGTCATCCACTCAGCCAGATTGGACCCTTTGGCAGTAACGATGACTCTGAACAAGCCACATCCCCACCAAGCTCATTAAAATCAGAGAATCCTTTACCCTTTTAACAGCAAAATGGCACAAAACTATTACACTAATATTGCTTCTGTTTTTTAATATCAGTTCATCATCTCGTACTGTTGGCAGTAATGAAGCTCGGCATGTCACTGTGAAAGTTATTAGTGATATTTTGTGTTGCGCTGCTTTCTGATTGTATCTGCCTTGTGTTTGTCAGCGCTGCTGTACAAGTGTGAGGCTCAGCGCTCCAGCTGTGGTCAGTGCCTCAAAGCGCCACCTGCCTTTGAGTGTGGGTGGTGCGTGGAAACCCGGAAGTGCCTCCTCCGACAGCACTGCCCATCTCCTGAACAGAACTGGATGCACCACGGCCGGCACAACCTGCGCTGCAGCCACCCGCGCATCACCAAGGTAGGGAATCACATCTGTGACTTGCACAGTGCCGTTACCATCATCTGAAGTGTCAGGTGAGTTCACTCAACAGGATGACTGATAGTACTTAATACAGGCAGCAGAGAACCGATACTATAATGAACTCCTCTGGGCCTGATTCTTTATATGTTTTGTTAAAATTTTGCCTCTGTACGCCACCACAGTGGATTTTAAATAAACTGTCAAAGCAGGATTGAAGTGCTGACTCTTAGCTAAAATTCAAGGAGTTTGACTGAAGAATTGCATAAACTGTTTAGGAATTGTAGCCATTTTTATACATGGCCTCCATTTCCAGAGGCTCAGGAGTAATGGGACAGCAGACTGATCAACACTTTTATGGCCAGGTGAGGCCAGTTCCATCGTTATTCCACGATGAATTAAGCAGGTAAAAGTTTTGGAGTTGATTCCAAGTGTTGAACTAACATTTGGTAGATGTTCACTGAAACTGTCAATATCCATCCATCCATCATCTACCGCTTGTCCGGGGGTCTGAGACACGGGGTCCTTTCCCCAGCCACCTTCTCCAGCTCTTCGGGGGGGACACCAAGGCGTTCACAGACCAACTGGGAGACGTAGTCTCTCCAGCATGTCCTGGGTCTGTCCCGGGGTCTCCTTCAAGAGGAATGTGCCCAAAAACACCTCAGGTGGGAGGCGTCCTGGAGGCATCCTGATCAGATGCCTGAACCACCTCAACTGGCTCCTTTCAATGTGGAGGAGCAGCGGCTCTACTCTGAGTTCCTCACCCTATCGCTGAGTGAGTCCAGCAACCCTGCGGAGAAAACTCATTTCAGCCGCTTTTATTCGCAGTCTCATTCTTTCGGTCATTACCCAAAGTTCATGACCATAGGTGAGGGTAGGAACGTAGATAGACCGGTAAATCGAAAGCTTTGCCTTAGAGCTCAGCTCCCTCTTCACAGTAAAACATCCACATTACTGCAGATGCTGCTCCGATCTGTCTGTCTGTCAGTCTCCCACTCCTCCCCTCCCTCCTCCCCTCACTCGTGAATAAGTCCCTGAGATACTTGAACACCTCCACTTCGGGCAGGACCCCATCCCCAACCCAGAGAGGACAATCCACCCTCTTCCGGCTGAGAACCCGATCAATATGAGGTCCAAAAAGATGTAGATACAAGCGAAGGAGGTCTTTATTAGTCTGAACCCCAGAAACCAATGAGAGACACAACAAAACTTTAGGAGTGGCCACAACAACAACCTGGAACATCCCCAAACAGAAGGAATGCACTGGCAACCCACAAAAGACCTGGAAGAAAAACACTTCACAAGACCTAGCCAAGTCAAGAAGACTGTCGAGGAGGTAAGTGCATCAGTGTCAAAGTCTACAATCAAGACGTCCTCATGAATGCAAATACAGAGGGTTTAAAACAAGGTACACAGGTATATTCAGCAACAGGAAGGTCGGAACAGACTTTACCAGAAAACATCCAAAAGAGCCTGAACAGTTGCTTGGACAGATGAAGCCAAGATGAGTTTGTACCAGAATGATGGGAAGTGAAAAGAGGGAAAAGAAAAGGAACAGCTCATGATCTGAAGCATATCACATCATCTGTCAAACACGATGGAGGCAGTGTTATGGCATGGGCATGTCTGTGTGTGGCATGGCTGCCAACAGAACCAGGTCACTCATGTTTATGATGATGTGACTGCTGATAGAAGTAGGAAGCAGGATGAATTCTGAAGTGCACATGGCTATACTTTCTGCTTAGACTCAGCCAAGTGCTGCAAAACTGATAGGACGGCACTTTATAATGCAAATGGATAATGACCTATAGCAAACTGCAAAGGCAACCCAAGAGTTTCTTAAGGCAAAGAAATGGGATACCTGATCACAACCCAACAGAGCAGCTTTAGGTTAGGGCTGCTGGGGGACTTCTTTTGATGCGCTGGGCATTTCTTCTCCACCCACCTCTTTTCACTCCTCATGCGTTTATTTGTTACTGCTGCACGTCATTAAATGTTGTCTTCTCTCTCCCATAGTCTGTCTCTCTTTCCTCCCCTTTCTCTCTTCTCTCTCCCCTCATCTCCAACTGATTGAGGCAGATTGTTGCTCCTCCCTGGGCGTGGTTCTGCTGGAGGTCTCTTCCTGTTAAAAGGGAGTTCTTCCTTCCCACAGTCATCAAGTGCTGCTCATAGGGGATCATCTGATTGTTGGGGTTTTCTCTTTAATTAAGGGGCTTTACCCTACAGTGTAAATGCCCCTGATGACTTTTGTTGTGAGTTGGCGCTATATAAATAAAATTTAACTGAACTGAACTGAAAATTGGTGTACAGAGGCAAAATTACCGAAAGTGTGTCTTTGTTCCAAAACTTATGCAACTCATGTAAATGTACCTGTGTGAGTAGAACTGATTTATTGAGGCGACAAGCAAACATTTAGAAACAGAAACCGACTTTAGCTGATCCAGGAACAGATGTTAATACATAGCTGATAAATGACTGATCGTCTGCCCCTCCCCCACAGATCGATCCTCTGACAGGACCTCGGGAGGGAGGGACTCGGGTGACGATCGAAGGGGAGAACCTGGGTCTACAGGTGAAGGAGATCGCTCACGTTCAGGTGGCAGGAGTCCGCTGTAACCCCGTACCCTTGCAGTACATCAGCGCTGAGAGGTCAGCGCGTGTTGGCACGTTGGTTACGAACATGCTCAGAGAACATATCAGAGTCGTGTTCTGACTTTCTCTCTGTGCGTCTTCAGGATCGTGTGCGACATGGCCGAAGCTCTGTTGCCTCACTCGCCGGGCGGTCCTGTAGAACTCTGCATCGGCGTGTGCAGCAGCGAGTATCGAACGCTCTCCACCCAGACATACTCCTTCGTGGTGAGTGTTTCCATGGCCAGTTTGTGTGTTTGCATGCATCAAAGCCTGCACTCGTCACGTCAGGATTAGATCTCACAGACAGTCGTCGCAGAGGCGAGGAAACGCGTACAGCGAACGGAGGTCTGAAGGTCTCTCCACAACTTCTTTTTTCACAGCAGCTGTCAAACACAACCACAGACAACCTTTTAATAGCATCAAATATCTGCTAATGAATAAAATTAAAGGAAGCATCACTGTGGTAAGACAAACGCCATATGACAGGAACCAGAGTTTTAATGTTTATTCCTGTGGCTTCACAAATCGCTTTATAAGTGGAAACTTTCTGCTCGTATCCAGGTCTGTGTTTTTATTTAAAATAAAAAAGTTAAAAACATGTACTGATCCTATACTGGCCCATGGCTGCAGCCTCACAGTTCATCTTTTTTTTCCCTCCAGTCTCTCTAAGGCCCCCCCCCTCCCCAAAAGCCCACTCTGTTCTGATTGGCCAGCTTTAGACAGCCTGCTGAGGGTCAACACTGAGTGCATGTGAACTGAGCTGTCTGTGCTTTGAGTGTGCTGTGTCCACAAAACTGAAGCAAAGGGGCTTCATAGTGGTCTGAATGTGGATTTTACTGAACAGGGGTTGCTTTCACAAATGTTTGTGCACGCTGTCTGCGTGGCTAGCTGCTGGATTTTACACACCTGTGGTGATGGGACTGAATGAAACATTTGAATTCAGTGATTAAGAGGTGTGGCCCGGTACTTCTGTCAACATAGTGCAGATATGAACAAGTAATAATTTTCCCCTCCACACCCTGCAGGATTAAGTCAATATGCACCGATGTTTTTTAATTCTCTAGTGACCTAAAATAAAAGACCTTTTATTTGTTCAAACCTGCCACAAGGGCCTGAGCCTGGATTACATATCCCACCATTTCCCTTTCTTTTATTAAAGCTTTTCAACTTCAGAGCTAAAGTTCTGATGTCTAAGTGATACCTTCACTTTTGTGTCGATTTAATCCAGCTAACAATCAAACCCTCTAAATTATTAAAATATATGGAAATTTAATGGAAAAGCAGCAAATTGTCACATTTGAGGAAGATTCCAGGATGAATTTTGTTAAAATATTAGCCGATTAATTTCAGGTCCACTTGTGTTTACTGATCTCTAAATGAATGCATTGAAAAACATGCAGGAATCTGTTAAAGTAGCTGTTGAGTAAATGTAAAAAAGTAGCGACATAAATGATCAAATAATGGAAATACTCATGTAATGTACCTGGTTTTATTCTTTTCCTTTGTCCTAAGCACGTTTCTTGAGTAAATATACTTGCATACCACCATTGTCCTTATGTGCTTCTTCAACCAGAGCCCGTCTTTCAGCCGTGTTCGCCCAGAGAAGGGTCCTGTTTCCGGGGGAACCAGACTGACGGTGACAGGTCGACACCTGGACGCCGGCAGCTCCGTCACCGTCTACATCAACAGGGAGGAGTGTCTGTTTGTCAAGTCAGTTGGGATCTGTTCACTCCGTCTGTCCTTTAATAAATCTGCTGGTAGATAATGCGCAGATGTAATATAATTCCTCCCTTCTAGGCGGACCAATCGGGAGATAGTCTGCATAACTCCCGCCTCCACATCAGGAACTGGGGAAGCCCCCATCCGTCTGATGATCGACAGGGCCGAGGTGACGAGCTCAGACACCAAATACACCTACACCGACGACCCGACCATCACCAGCATCGAACCAAACTGGACCATTCTCAAGTAAACCCAACAGATCCAGATCCTCCTCGTTAATAATCAACCAATCAATCATGATGATTGATCTGTAACCTGTGTGTATGTTTGTGTGCAGTGGGAGTACAGTGATAACAGTGACGGGAACTAACCTGCACACCATCCAGGAGCCCAAAATCAGAGCCAAGTACGGAGGAGTGGAAACTAACAATGTAAGAACAACCAAAACTTCCAGCACTCGACTCCTGCAGGTCTGGGCTCTGGACCCTAAACTGTGCCCCACCCATTATTGAAAGGAGGGACAAATGCCATAAATGATGCTTAGTGTGATAATGTTTGTAAAATGCTTAAAAACCCACCATATTATGATATTTAAACTGCTCCTGTGACTTTGCCACCCTGCATTCCTCGTCCTAACCAGACTTCATGGGTTTTCTCTCCAGTTCTGCACTGTAGTCAACGAGAGCACAATGACGTGTTTGGCTCCCGGGTTGGTCTACAGTAAACCTGACCCACCAGAGGGGGCGTTGCGGCCAGACGAGTTCGGTTTCATCTTTGACCAGGTATCGCTCACCAGCAGCAGCACTCGCAGTAATGGTTGTACTTATGTTAGCAAGCAAGCAGAGGATTCCTAGAGTACTTTATAATAAACAGAGGAAACAGACATAGCAAATTTATACCCTGCAAATAAGGAAAAGTTTAAAGAAAAGAAAACGCTCTAGGAGGGCTTTTACTCTTCATGTCATGTCATTACATAAATATTCTCATCCTGTGCAGGTATCCTCTCTGCTGGTGCTGAACTCCACCCCCTTCACACATTACCCGAACCCAACGTTTGACCCTTTGGGGAACTCTGGGATCCTGGAAGTCAAACCGGGTTCACCCATCATCCTCAAGGTTTGATTCCTCAGAATGATGAGACTGAGTTGAAAGAATTTATGAAGTTTGTGAGCCAAACAAACCCATGTGTGTGTGTCTGTGTGTGTGTTTCAGGGCAAAAATTTGATCCCTCCTGCCCCCGGTAATAACCGCCTGAACTACACGGTTCTGATTGGAGAGTCCCCCTGTCTGCTGACAGTGTCAGAGAACCAGCTGCTCTGTGATTCGCCAGACCTGACCGGAGAACAGCGAGTCCTGGTGAGTGTGGGCAGTTTAGCCCCGCCTCATTCTTACTTCAGCTAGTTTAGTTAATAAAAAAAGAACAAATAAAACTAAAAAGAATGAAGCGGAGTCAAGAAAGATTACTGACCTACTGGAGAGACAGAGCAAGGGAAGTCGTGGGCGCCTAAAAATTTGTTGTTGAAACAAACACAATTAGTGCAGCAGAAAAAACAGAGTAACAAATAATCTCATAAAACAAATGACCACAAATATTTAAAAACTGACCAAAAAGACAACAACAAAGGAACCACAGACACACAAAAAGTGACCACAAAGATTACTAATCAAAGACAAAAAGACCAGATAGAGAAGAAAATGAGCAAAAGACAGAAAAACAACGAGACAAGAAAAGATGAGACAAAAACAATCAGAGAGACCATGGAGACAAAAACAACCACAAAAAGAAAAAAAGGGCCCAAGACACCACAAAGAGACAAAAAAATGATCTGAGACAACCGAGACAAAAATGACCACAAATAAAGAACCACAAAGACAAAAAAGATTTTTTTTTTTAAATTACCAGAGACCAGAATGAGACAAAAAGTGTCTACAAGGCATAAAATTACCAGTGAAAGACAAAAGGACCAGATAGAAAAGAAAATGTGAGAGAGAGAAAAATGACCTCAACGAGACAAAAAAAGACAAAAACAATCACAGAGACAAAAATGACCACAAAAACAGAAAAATGACCCAAGACACCACAAAGAGACAGCCATTTGAGACAAAAATAACCACAAATAAAGACAAAAAATTATGAGACAAAAAGTTAACATAGAACCCACTGAGACAAAACAAATACAAAGACATCATTTCACTGTGTATTTATATGTAGTTGAAATGACAATAAAGTAATCTAATCTAATCTAATCTAATCTAATCATCTGTACAAGTTTCAGACAGTTCTTTTTAACAAATCTGAACTCTAAATGACGTCATAAAGAGATCTCCTTAAAATGGCCATCTCTGGAACTGAAGCCCCGCCCACCTCCTGTTCAAACCTTTTGTTTGCAAAGGCAGCCAATCAGAAGAAAGCTTAAAAGGAGAGGAGCTTAAATGGCTTGTTTTAGACAGGATGAACTGAGTGTAAGATAAATAAGGATTGTTTTGATCTGTGAATCGCACAAAGCTACTCTAGTAGAGGAAAAATATGGAGCTGGAAATGAGAATGATAGGTCTCCTTTAATGTTTGTAAGACTGCTTTCAGACCTGCAGCTCCCCTGTGGCTGTGTTCAGGTTTTCCCCTCCATCAATCAGGACCAGCTGAAAGAACAAATGAAGCACACACAGTCTCTTTCTCACACACACACACACACACACAAACCTAAAATAGCTTTGACGTGACTTTGTTTCAGTTACAGACTCTGAGTGTGTTTACATGGACTTGAGTGTCCTGGGTATGATTCAGGTTTTGAAGGGAGAACAGAGAGGGAGGAAGAGGACGAGGAGGAGGAGGAGAAGGAGGGGGCCTTTATAAAGGTGAAAGTCATTAAGTGAAGCCGCAGGGAGTCATGGGTAATTGGTCTGATATCACATATCATAGGGTGACACACACACGCAGACTCATGTTTTCATCCCTTCAGAGGACATTACACCGACTTCCATTTAATTCCTGATGACTGAATCTAACCTAAGCTTCAGCTTAAATGTTTTTATGACAAATACAGTCAAAAATTACTAAAATGATAATCAGTAATAAAGTTGATTTTAGTACACATCAGTAAGAAATACACAGCTCAGCCTGTGGAGAGATAAGAAATGAATATATAAATAAAAAAGCCATCTATCTATCTGTTTACCTGTTATTTACTCACCCATCCATCCAAAATGTAATTTACCTTATGGGGACTTTTTGTCCCTATATAGTGATTATATAGATACATTCATGTCCCCACTACACCACTCTTACAAACACACACACACACACACACACACACACACACACACACAGATGTTCAAAGTGAAGTTGGTATCAATAAACAGAATCTACTACCAGACAAACTATTGATATATTATTAAAACGATCGATTATCATTTGAGAACACCTCCCTTCCCTCTGGCGTCTGTTCGTATCATCTCTTCTTTATCATTTATTTATCACTCGCTCATAGGAGCGTTCATCTGTTGTGGAATCGATATTAAGAGTCTGTAAAGAGGAAAGGCTTTAATGAAACATTAATACCAGACACAACAAAGATAATGAAACACATATAACATGAACATCGCTGTAGAGTGTGCGTTTGTGTGCACTGTTTAGTGTGTTTTATTGTTAGCTGTTTGATCTGTTAGCAAATTTGTCTTGCGCAGGAGAATATTGTGACCAAAAATATGTGGACACATTGTAGGGTTAATCTTATTGCTCTAGCTTGCTATATTTTTTTACTATTTAGTTTGTTTTCTTAGTTGTTTCATTACTTCTGCACAGTGAGTGGCAACATCTAAATCTTACTTACACGTGAATCTAGTTTCTCATTAATCAAAACTAAGGTCTGTTAGTTATGACGCATTAAATGGAGTAATTTAGCATTACAAGGAAATTTCTTCAAAACAGCCAAATATCTGAATGTAATTCAGTTCAGTTTTATTCATGTAGTGCCAGTTCACAGCGGTCATGGCAAGACGTTTTATATCGTAAGGTGAATATTAGAGGGAGAACCCTAAAGGTCAGATATTCCCCTGTGAGCGAGCACTTGTGAAAGTGGGGGCTCTATGGAGCCCTGTGAAAAACTAAGTACACCCTTACTGCTTCCATAGCAGCCAGGTGCTGCTAATCATTGTGAAGCAGAATTCACCGAGCGTTGGATTGTTCACCCACCAACAGGGAACGGGGATTAGACTGTTGTGAGACAGGCTAGTTTTACCCTACTGATGATGTGTTCTTGCAATAGTAATCCACTTGATTAATTGATCATCAGCCAGTCTATCCAGATATGTGGATTTACCTACTGTGGCAACTCATTGTGGAAACCAAGGAAGCAGCTCCACAGTACATAAGATGGTGCAGCGAGTTATTTTCCTAGGTACAAAAACAACCTGAAAGGTTTTACGACTAGCCAACCGGCTTTAGGCCAGAAAAAAAGCCTCTGAAGACATCGACTGGATGGGGGGAGGAACTTATTTGTAGATTAGAATGTGAAAAAATTAAGTTTTCACAGGCCTCTGAAAAGCTAAGTACCTTTACTGCTTCCATAAAAATGTAAAGGGTAAGGAGCAGCCAGGTGCTGCTCATCAAATGTACTTGCGTATTCGATCATCTGCCAGTGTACCACCTCTATAAAAGTAGAACTTTTTGACATTGTATTAATATACACATGAATACTCCAAACCAGAAAACTGCCCGTGCTTAGAGAAACTGCATTACAGACTCTACAGACCTCAGTTAGCATGTTAAATGCTAAAGTTCATTTATCATCACAATTAGAAAAAGGCTCAATAAGTTCGACTTGTTTGGGACGGTTGCCAGGAGAAAGTCTCTTTTCTGAAATGAAAACGGCAGCATGACTTTGGTTTGAAAAGTTGCATCTTTGGACTAAGTGGAGATCTTTGGCCATAATGCACTTTCTTTTATACATTATTCTATAAGCTTTATCAAAATGAAAATTTTGAAGCTGAACCCTAAAAGTGGAGAGGGTGTTTATCTCCTGAATCCAAACTGAGAGCCAGTTCCACTTTCAGAAACTTTAGGAACCCCAAGTACGCCTGCATTTAGAGTACTGGGGTCTTTAAGATGTAATGGGTTTTTAAAATATGATCAGGGCTTTTTATGTGAGAAGAATGATTTTAAATTCGTTCTGGATTGAACATGGACCCAGTGAAGAAAAGCCAGTGTGGAAGAATGTGAGCCCTCGTTTTAGCCCATGGAAGTCCTCTCGCTGTAGCATTTTCAGTCAGCTGAAGGCTTCTGTTTTTTTTCTGTCTTTTAGATCTTGGTGGGTGGTTTGGAGTACTCCCCAGGTATGCTCCATATCTACTCGGATAGCGCCCTGACGCTGCCCGCTATCATCGGGATCGGAGCTGGCGGAGGCGTGCTGCTCATCGCGATCATAGCCGTGCTGATCGCCTACAAGAGGAAGACCCGTGACGCTGACCGCACACTCAAACGCCTCCAGCTGCAGATGGACAACCTGGAGAGCCGGGTGGCGCTAGAGTGCAAAGAGGGTGTGTTCTGCCTTCCTTTGTTTCTTCCTTCCCTTCTTCAGAAACTGGAGTTTTTAACGTTCTTCTTTCTCTCTGCAGCCTTTGCAGAGCTCCAGACAGACATCCAGGAACTTACCAATGACATGGACGGAGTAAAGATTCCCTTCTTGGAGTATCGGACCTACACCATGAGGGTCATGTTCCCAGGGATAGAAGAACATCCCGTCCTCAAAGAGCTCGACGTACGTATGACATGACAAAAAACACAAACTCAACAACATATCCACAGACCAGGTAACATTAGAGAAGGAGGCGGCGCCTCTGTATCTGAATCGAGCCAGTAGGAAGTTCAGAGCTTTGACTCTTTGGTCTCTGGATCCACAGTCACAAATGAGATTTTCTCTGATCCCAGTTAACGTCGTGTGGCAACGGGTTAGACCCCAAGTGGATTATTCCTGAACACAAAGAGGAGGTTTTTAGCTCATCTGACCAAAGGACTGGGTTTGGACATGTTCAGAGGAGGGATAGTGGACATATTGAAAGAAGGGTGTTGAGGATGGAGCTGCCAGGCAGGAGGAGAAGAGGAAGACCACAGAGAAGATTGATGGATGTAGTGAAGGAGGACATGCAGAGGGTTGGTGTGAGGGAAGAGGATGCAAGGGATAGGGTGAGATGAAGGAAAGATGATCTGCTGTGGCGCCCCCTAATGGGAGCAGATGAAAGAAGAATTCCTGATTCATCGAATTAGTCATTTTATATTTATACGACTTTTTCATATGTATTCAGGTTAGCTCATTTTACCCTGACCTCTCGGTGAGCAGCTATATAGACACACACTTTCTCTGAGAGTTTCAGCAGTAAATTTGAGTGAGAGGCAAGTTGTTAGCTTGTTGCATTGAGCTGCAGCAGGGTTAGGTTGGGTCTGACCCACTGAGAAGAAGCCGTGTATTTATAACTGAGCCCATGTCTGTCTCTTTAGTCTCCAGCCAACGTGGAGAAAGCTCTGCGCCTCTTCAGCCAGCTGCTGAACAACAAGATGTTCCTGCTGACCTTCATCCACACGCTGGAGGCTCAGAGGTCGTTCTCCATGAGGGACCGAGGGAACGTCGCCTCGCTGCTCATGGCTGCTCTGCAGGTATCTGTCACAATGCTACTGGCTGCTAATGATGCTGGTTATTGGTTCGCGTCCCTGGTTGAGTGCATTACCCTCTGGTCCGAGTGAAAAAGTCATTTATTGCATCCTCTTGATTGGAGCTTGCCGAATCCTCCACACAGACACCGGGCAGCCGGTGGTCCTGAAGTTGCAGCAACCAGTCAGACAGTTTCCTCCCCAAGGATTAATAAAATATTTACTCCGATAATGCACATGTACAGCCACTTGTGGCGTCTGTCTGTCTGTAAATAGCAATGAAAAGACTTTAAATGACTGTTTCTGTTTAGATAGTCGTGTTATTATCGGGCTGTTGATGAGTCTGTATTTGTCTCTTCAGGGTCGGATGGAGTACGCCACAGTGGTGTTAAAACAGCTGCTGGCCGACCTGATCGAGAAGAACCTGGAGAACAGAAATCACCCCAAGCTGCTGCTGAGAAGGTCGGTGCACCACTGTTAGCTTTACTGTTAGTGTTTTACCGCTCTCGGTGCAAGCGGGCGGTCACACCCGGAACATTACAGCTGATCCGCTGAATAAATCCAAGGCCGGAAGAGTAACGGCCTCCACTAAACCTGCGGCGCCATGTTTCTCCCAGCGACTTCAAAATAAAAGCTCTTATTTATGAAGCTGATACAACAGTCTGGCCGTCCTTTGCTCCTTCATCCTCTCCCTCCTGCTCTCTCTATCTGACCTCATTAAGCTCTTCCTGTCCAGCTTGATGTGACCAATCAGTCCTGAGCCACCATTAATTTATTCATTCGCGACCTCTGACCTGTTTGTTTGCGTTTA
>VUQH01042635.1:5000-10740 GCA_015106775.1 Etroplus canarensis | reverse complement strand
CTTTTTTTTTTTTTTTTTTTTTTTTTTAAAAAATAAAAAAATTAATTTTTTTTTAAAAAAAAAAAAAAAAAAAAAAAAAAAAAAAAAAAAAAAAAAAAAAAAAAAAAATCAAGAAAAAAAAAAAAAAGGGTAAAAAAAAAAAAAAGAAAGGAAACAAAATGTAAGATCATGGGATATAAAAGAAAATAAAAATATGAAAAGAGAAGGACAGAAAAAGTAAGGAGCAGCAGAAGAGAAGAGAAGTTGGTGAAAGGTCATCAAACATAAATAAACGATGGAGAAAAGGAAACAGGTGTAGAAGTAAAAAGAAGAGGCGACGAAGTGAAAAGCTAGTGAGGGAGTGAGGGAGGGATGCAGAGACACAGACAGAGAGGAAGAGTAGATAATCAGCAGGTATTGAGCTCTTTTCACCCCTGCGGTAGGGCCCTGCTGAGCATTGTAATGGGCTGTCTGCCCAGCTGGGCCGATGAGCTCATGTCTGGCTTTAATGCCAATCTCCTGAACTGGCACACAGCTCGGCAAGGCAAGGCAAGGCAAGCGCAGACGCGACGCCTCAACGCCGCCGCCCTACTGCCACCAGGGGAAGGATACAGAACAGCTGAGAGGGAGGAAAAAGAAAGACAAGGAAAAGGGAAGGAAAGGCACTGGAGAGAGCCAAGGAGGGTGAAGGTGTGTTTGTGTGTGTCCCCGCCAGCCACTTCCGTCACAGCACTGATAAGAGCCCCCGAACCAGACGGCAATAATCACACAGCCGTAAGTGTGTGTGTGTGTGTGTGTGTGTGTGTGTAAAAGTGAGGTAAGGGAGATACAACGCGGGTGAGTGTGTCATTTTATGCAGTCATAAACAGCGGTGATTACAGAGTGTGGATGGTGCAGGTTACAGCCTCCTGCTGTTCGGAGTGCATACATAGTTACAGACACAAACACAAATCTGCATACAAGAGCGTACATATAGCTGCGCAAACGTAAACACACGAGCAATCAGGGGTGTGAATGACATGATGCCTACATCATGCCATCACATGCACATGCGCCGACAGGTAGCTTCGAAAATAAGCGTTCGGTGTTGGAAAACAGTGGTTCACTGGTTTGGCTTTTTCCCTTTCCTTTTGGGCTCGCAATGCAGAGTCATTATTGTTATGAAATACAAAACAAGCGTTTGCTTTTACTCAACGTGGCAGTTGTTCTCACCGCAGGCAATTCACAGCAACCATTATACATGGCTCTCTTATCCCCAGGTTGCTGCTCAGACAGTGAGGTCTGCACATTGTGTAAACCAAGGCTGCACTATACCAGCGTTCTGAATTCAACCTGCATAGGAAACAACAACAATAAAAAATGTAAAACAAGGGTAATTGTATAACTTCTTCGGCATTTTTTAAAAGTCAATGTTGAGGCCCCAGTTTACAGTATTTATACCTAGTTATTGCAAATGTAGTTTGGCTAAATACCTGCAAAACGGACATTTTCACTATCCAGTTTGTATTAAGTTCTAATCATCCATCCATGCATCCATCCATGCATCCATCCATGCATCCATCCATGCATCCATCCATGCATCCATCCATCCATCCATCCATCCATCTATCCATCCATGCATCCATCCATCGCCACTTACCCAGGCCTGGCCCAGACCTCCCTCTCCCTGGCTACCTCCTCCAGCTTTTCCAAGGGGGACACCGAGGCGTTCCCAAGCACCAAGAAGGCACCAAGGAGGGAAATGCCCCAGCCACCTCCACTGGCTCTGTAGCATTTCTACTCTGACAGTGGATTTATGCTTCTGCGTTGAATCGGCATCACAGGTGCATCACAGCCACAGACCCTTCTGAAATCCACCTCCCTAGAAATGTAGCTACATATGCAGACCGCACACAGGTACGAATACTGGCGACAGCGCGGGCTAATTGCGTAGGCTACATCGAAGGCTATACAGGGACTCAGCACAGACGTATAAATTAAGCTCGAGTCCCTTCTGAATGACCGAGCTCCTCATTCTTCCTCTAAGGCTGCAGAAACCCTCTGGAGGAAATAAATTTCCGTTTGCATCCATGATCTCATTCTTTCGATCATCTCCCAAAGCCTGTGACCATAGGTGAAGGTAGGTAAATCACCAGCTTTGCTTTCATGCTCGGATCTCAATTCTGTCTTCACCAGAACAGGCCGGTACCAGTCCATCTGCCAGACTCCCACTCTGGTCTGCCTTCACTCATGAAAAAGACCCCGAGATATTTAAGGTCCTCCACTTGGGGCGGCAACTCATTCCCAACCCTGAGTGGGCACGCCGCCCTTTTCCATCTGAGAACTATACCCTCAGATTTAGAGGTGCTAATTCTCATCCCAGCTGCTTCACACTTGGCTGCAATATGAGGTTGCAAAAAGTCTGTAGGAAAGTGACCTCTAGACTTGACCTCCGAGTTTGCGCTCAGCCACTAATTTTGGGTCATTGCCGCACAAAACGTGAAGTCCATTTTGTACGTTTTGGCCAGTGTTTCAGAAAGGAGGATTATCCAGGATATGCTCTATGGCTAATAACTTGTGACTGAGAGGTCGCTAGCCAATGGGTGAGCAGTTTCAGTCACATCTGCCCCTTGCTCAACCAATCCAATTTTAGAGATGGCGAAAACAAAAACGCTTTGAAGCTCAATGCTTCAAAACAGTTGGCGACACCACGGTAGCTATGTCCATTTCTCATACCATCTATGATCTGGAGTTATGTTTCTGGTTATGTGTTTAACATTTATAAATATTAAACCCCTTTTATCTTTATTTACAAGCCGTTTGTGGCTTAATGTTGCACCACATTCACCACCAAGCATACCGTTAACTTTTCGTTGTAAACAGGTAAAAAACAATGCTGTTTATTTCTTTTTGCTAATTAACTGATCATTGTGTATCAATCTGTGATGTGATAGATGTTTACAAGCTGGTAATAATCTTGAAGTTTAAGCAAAAAATTTTTTTTTTTTTTTTTGCTTGCACAACCAGCATTCATGGATATTGCTGTCTACGTGTTTCTTCCTCATCCACTCTACCTCTTTCACTTATCCCTTGCCAACACAAATGCAGTTCACAGCAACTGTTTATTTGTAACCAAAAAACAATCATGATTCTTAGTCTTCCACTTTGAGTACACAATCTTTTTGAGTGTTAAACTGAAGTTTGATTTCCACAAACCAAATACTACAATGGCATCCAAAAAACTACAATTAACTGTATTCCCTTGTATCAAATGTCATTCTATTTATTGAAACTAATCAAAATATTTCGACATTTTAAAAAGTTGAATTAAACTTTTAATGTAAGAACTAATTAGGTCCTCTTTCTGTTTCTTTCTCTTAGTGTGTTTTGATGGATTGACTCATTGCGAGATTTTCCATTACAGTTAGGCACCAAATAAATCGCTAGTTTCATCATTTTCTGTGTCTATTTTTCATTTCCATGTCAAGAAATCTTTAGAATAACAATCCATCTCCGCTGAGGTCTTATCGGCCCCATATATCATCCCTTACATACATCTGAGAATGTCACAACATAAGCTCTGACTGTGAGGGCAGCAGGTTTGGAACAGATGGATGCTCATATGAACAAGTTGCTCCGATCCAAACACTCCGAGCACTCCGTCTTTCTCCCCGCCTAGCCACACCGCATAAAACGCCATGCAGTGGATATAAAAAGTCTGCACACATCTGTTAAAATTCCAGGGTTTAGTGATTTAAAATATGAGACCAAGGTATGTAATTTCAGAACATTTTCCACCTTTAATATGACCCACAACCTGAACAATTCAATTCTAACCCCCCCCAGAAATTTAACCAAGTAACCATTCACATTCAAATTCATGTTAAATAGTCAGTACTCATTAGCCATCAGCTAAAGCGACTGATTAAAATCAAATGAAATTCGGTTATTCTAGTAGAAATTTCCCGACATTTGCTTGGTTGCATTTTACAAGCAAAAGTCATGGTCCACAAAGAGCTCACAAAGCACCACAGGGGTTTTCACTTTTGAAAGGAATCAGTCAAGAGGCAGCTACGAAAGAATTTCCAAGGCGTTAGTTTTACCATGAAACACAGTGAAGGCATTCATCAACAAGTGGTGAAAATCTAGCATAAGTGTGACCTCAGCAAGAATGGGATGTCCCCCCAAAATCAAAGAAGGACACTGGTCAGGGAAGCTGCCAAGAGGCCTACAGGCTACAGGAACTTCTGGCACCTAAAAACTATTCAACCCTCGCTAAATGTCGCACATCATAAGTTTTGGAACAGTGATACATTTTTGTAATGTTGCCTCTGTACACTACCGTAATGGATTTTAAAACAAACAGTCAAAATGTGACTGATGTGCAGACTTCCAGCTTTAATTCAAAGGGTTTAACAAAAGTATTCCATTATCTTTTTAGGAATTGCAGCCATTTTTGTACATAGTCCCAATTTTCAAAGGCTCAAAACTAATTGGACACCTGACTGACAAGCAGCTTTATGACCAACCATGGCTGAAAAACCAAAATAAACCTATCAGAGAGATAGCAAAAACTTTAGGAATGGCCAAAAGCAACAATATGGAAGATTCTTAAAAAGAAGGAATGCCCCATCAGTTCTGTAGGGCATAGTGCTATACTCTCTGCTCAGATTCAGCTAAATGCTGCAAGCCTGATTGGACTACACTTCACAATTCAAAAAGATAATGACCCAAAGCACACCGCAACAGCAACCCAAGGGTTTATAAAGGCTAAGAAATGGGCTATTCTTCAATGACCAAGTCAGTCACCTGATTTCAACCCAATAAAGCAGCTTTTCTGTTACTGAAGACAAACCTGAGGGCAGAGACCCATAAACAAGCAGCAACTCGAGGCAGCCGCTGTGAAGGCCTGGCAGAGCATCTCAAGGGAGGAAACACAGCATCTGGAGACGTCATTGACTGCTAAGGATTAACAACAATCCTTATATTTAAAATTATATTAATTTGTCATATTACCTTTAACATCTGAAAATGGGGCACTGTGTATGAAATGGCTGTAATTCCTAAACCTTTGAACTAAAGCTAAAAGTTTGCACTTCAATCACATTTTGACTGTTTGACTCGAAATCCACTGTGGTGGTACAGAGGCAAAATTACAAAAAAAATGTGTTATTGTCCCAAAACTTATGGACCTAAATGTACATTAAATCTCTAAAAGGCATGTAGGAAAATGTGTCAGTGTCTGATGAGAACAAGTTTGAACTTTTAGCCATAATTACAAAAGCTATGTTTGGCACAAAAACAGCACTGCAGATCATCACAAGAACACCATAACCACAGTGAATGCATCATATTTTGGGGTTGTAGTCAAGGTGGAGGGAATTACGAACAGTTCCAATTATTAGCCAGTTTTGGCACAAACCTTATGATATCTGCTAGAAAGCTGAAGATGTAGAGGAGTTTCACCTTTCAGAACAACAATGGTCCAAATCAACTAAAGTTTTGGAATGGCCCAACCAGAGCCCAGACCTGGATCCTACTGAATATTTGTGGGGTGACCTGAAGAGGGCCGTGCACAGCAGACGCCCTCAGAATCCGACAGATTTGGACTTTTTCGAGAAAGAGTGGTCAAATATTGCCAAGTTAAGATGTGCCACGCTGACAAACTACCCAAAGAAACTGAACGCTGAAATAGTATAGTTTCACAAGTTATGCAACCAGGTTATTGTAATTTTTACAGTTTTTAATTAAAAAATTGATTTCAGTTTGTTTTTTGATTAAA
>VUQH01042629.1:14684-42826 GCA_015106775.1 Etroplus canarensis | reverse complement strand
CCCTACCAGGGGCAAACTGCCCCCGACAACATAGCTCCTGGGATCATAAGAACTCACAAACCCCCCCGCCACAGTAAGGTGGCGATCCACGGGGGAAAATAACATATTAATTCATATTTTATATTCAGTGAGTTTTTTTACATACCTTTATTTTTACATCTAGTTAGTCACTGAAGCTGTATATCAAATGATTAGTTTAATTTGTTTTGATATATTGTGACACTACACAGTATTCTAAATAATGGCACACACATTTGGTTCACATTGTCTTGTCATTGATTTATATAAGTTGCAGTAATTATTTTTTCTTGAGTTACCCATCTGCTGCTCCAGTCCTTCATGGTTTTGGCAAAAGAGGAGACTGAGGATGGAGCTGGGCTAAATGCAGAGGCCAACCAATCAACTCAACCATCTGCAGTGACCATGCAGGGGGAATGGGTTTTTTTGGTGTTGAGTTTAGGTGTTGTCCCAGTGATTTCACCCCTCTGTGTTAAAAATGGTTTATTCTTCTAGTATATAGGTTGAGTTGGCTCTCATTAAAGGTCAGTTGGTCAAGATTTTATTTTCTTAGGCATTAATTTGGAGTAGAGTTCTGTATAGTTGACCTTTTTACAGGCCCATTTATTTCTTAGATTATTCTTGTGATTATGTATTTCTGATATCATCCACATATCATACACACAAAAGGTATTCAGTAAGGCCGCAAAAAAAAACAAAAAACAAAATCTGGGAATCCATCTGCTGACCTGGGGGACATTCATACATATTCATATGAAAAATCTGTTAACAGGGAATAGGCTGCAACTTAGTTTTTTCCAATTAATGTAGATTTTTTAATTTATAAAATGTCATAATGGTAAAAATGCTCACCATTCCTTCATTTTTGTTCAATTAAACAGACATACTGTCTAATATGACATTTTCACTTTTTGTTCAATTTTTTTTCCCCAAAAATGAATTGGCTACAGTTCTATTTATTCAGTTATCCAAGTAACTAAAGTCGCAGCGCTTCAGTTGTCAAACTTTGCTGCATTTCTCTCTTTTCATATCACTGTCAGTTAAATATCTTTAGATTCTGTAGAATAAAGAAAGTAATCAAAATAATCAGATTAATTTGTAGTGAAAATAATAGCTGCAGTCCTGCAACAGTTAATTTCCAGTTGACTGACTTAATTGGTCAATTATCGCATCATTATAACACTAAATTAGTGCTTAAACTGTATATTGATTAATTTCCACCCTATGAGCCTGCTGATCTCCAAAGGTGAAAACAAATTAAAGACTCCAGGTGGAGTGGAGGAGACCAGAGTCTGATTGGTTGATTCTTTTATGTAAGGTAACATTGGATTTACATATCTCTTAGTCCATCATTCGCACAGTTATTTACCAAAGAAAAATAAAAGTCAGTGGGATTAAGTTGCCAAGGCAACATGTCCTCTGATCCACTACTGCAGTTATTTTCTCAGACCAAGCAGGACATTTAAGGTGTTTTCCACTCCTTTTTCACTCCTCAAACCAGCTCATATCTTTGTGTGCTTTATTTGTTCTGATCTCAGAAATTGATACATCAATGACTGATTAAATCCCACCCAATTTGCTTTGCTTATGTGTGTGTCTGTGTGGATTACAGCTATATTTAGTGCTATGTAAATCAACATCAGAGAAAAAGACGTGCGGTGGCGGAGCTTCTGTACTCGACAGGACAGTAGGTTCATTCCACCTCCTCTGTGCTTCTCATCCAGGAAAAATGCCTCAAGACTTTCAAAATGTCAGGCAGCATGTTTGCAAGCTTTAACAGTATTTAAGTTTTCTACATGGAACCCACAGTACTGATATCCAGCTAAGAGGGGATTAGGGAAATCTCCTATCTCCTCTGTGGAACTCTTTCGAAAAATGTACTCCCTACAGAAATATATATAGGTATTTTTAAAAAAAGGACACTAACTCAGCATTGTAATTAAACTAAATTTTACCAATTGTCAGTTCTATTGTACAATATTGAACAGGAATCACAAAAGTGCACAAGAGGCATTGGTTCAAAAGGAAGGATTATACATTGTTATCCAGATTCAGGTGAGTTACAAACAGTAGGGCAAAACGGAGAAAGAATGATAAGCGAAAAAAATCCCTTCATTCAATATTTCAACTTTAAGACAAGATCAAAACAGTGATGAAAAAAAAGACTTAGTATTACAGAGTATATATGTCACTACAACATGTGTTTTTGATTTCAAATGTAGCAGGTTTAAAGATGGACTTCCTAAAAGCAGCTGTGATGCCATTTTGAAAACTATAAAACCTCTCGAACCCAACAGTATTTTTTCTTAATATGTTATCGTACACCCGTGGAGACATTAGGTTAAGGTTGATTTACTTGGTAGTTGTAGAGAGGCACCAAAAATAAATAAATGCATAAAACAAAAAACCAAGAATTTGACAGGTTTTTAGTGGAAAGGCCTATGCCATCTAAAGTGAAGTACACTTCACATTATCCACCCATCGAGCAGCACCAAGTCCCCTCACCCACAAATAACCACCACCATAACAAAAACAAGTGTGTAGGAAGCACTTCTAGAGCCTTAGAGACGTCTTTGTTCCACAAATGAACAATACTATTGCACACACAAAGTCCTTTAAACACTACACTACACTCATGGCAATACGGGGTTTCTAATATTATTTTGGATGTTTTTGAAGGAAAGCTCCTGGGAAAGCCAGAGTTTTCCTTCTTTAATATATTCAAAAGGACTACTTACTTAAAAGAAAGTTGCTAAATTCTGCTGCTGGCCCTCCTAAAATTTGTCTTTTGCATACCTCTGTTCTTTTGAGTTTCTCATCACATTATCATCATTGGGATGGACATACTCATCTGTTTTCATCTTATTTTATTAGCAACAATGTTTATTTATCCTTAGGTTTTCTCACAAAAAAATGTCAAGTTGTTATTATGGTGATGGTCATCACTTGGCCAGTTCTCCTCGCCAGGTAGGTTTAGACTCACCTGGAGGCACTTTGTGTCACGGCCATTTGTCATGTATGTGCATATAATCTAATGAGTACAAACTGTCTTCAAACACACCTGAGACAGAAGAGAGGCAACAGCAAGGACAGCCTGTAGCAAGATTTCATCTCCAATTCTCTTTAGTGGGATACAAGGATTGACACCAATTATTACTTGAGTGATGCTGAGCAGCATTGTCTTTGTGTGTTGTTCATTTTAGCCCTTTTACGTCCCCTCTTCTACTCTAAGCTCAGACTTCCTGTGCAGAAATGCTGCCTTCAAAAAACAAAGACAGACTGACAGAATCCAAGAACCCACCACCGGCTTTTTAAACCCATTTTCCCCCACAGAAATGGTTAAGTAAGCTCAAAGTGTGACTCTTGATTTAGTTTTGCAATGCCAGCACATAAAATTGAGCCATTTGGTAAAGTGCACTGGCCTTCCTCCTTTTAGTCTGCCAGTCTCTCTCTCTCCCTCTCTCCAAAACATCTTTTTCACAAGGTAGTGTTTATTAAAAGCCAAAGCTGAATTGTGTCTGTGTGGACATCACCTTGGGGGAATAGGTGCCACACAGTTTCTGCCCTGTTGTGAATCCTTCGTACCTGACCTCCAACCCTTTTAGCTCCGTGCTACTTTTCTCAGTTATCAACACCTAGCTTGGAAAGCCCCTGCCTGAACTCTTGCAGCTCATCTAGCTTTCCATCTAGAATATCCATCAACTTCTTCAGCTCCATCTTCATGTTTCCCTGCTTTTGTCGACTGTCGTTTATGTCCATCTGAAGACCCTCTATTCTCCCCTCCAGTTCCTTGTTCCTCGTCTCTGCAGTCTGTGGAAAGATGTCAGGGAAAACAGTTACAGCAAAAAAGTCAAATTTCGGGTTGTGCATTTTTTGGTTTTCCTCTTTGCAGAAATGAACAAAAAAAAAAAAGAGCTTAATTTACTTAAAATTAAAAAAAGATTAAAAAACAAGTATTTCCAAGCTACATATGCTGACACAATTACAAAAAAAGGATCCAAGTAGCAAGACAACACATCTACGTGAAAGGTGTTTGTATGTGTACAAATGGGACGTGAAAGTCAGACTAACAGGCAACATGAGTGACACATTAATTCCAAACATACCAATGAAGGGAGGGAATTAAAATAGGAGTGCTAAAAGGGTGTTGCGCCTGCATGACTGTGTCTTCCAGCTGACTCTTGAAACCTGACTCGTGGGGTGTCATCTTTAAATAGAGGGGAGTCATAAGCACAAACATAGAGGCAGAAGAGGTAGACTTATTTAAATAAAAAAAAAAAAACAGAAAAAAGCTTTATCTGGTGCCAGCAAGGAAAATTTTGTCATCTTTTCTATCTAACTAGAGTCAGTTTCAGTTTTAGGCCCCCATCAACAGCAAAGGTATTTCAGAAATTCCACTGTCTATGCTTCTCAGTTTGGATAACCTGTTAGATACACTTCAGTTTCAGCCATTTTTTTTGTCTTTCATCCAGTTGGCTGTTGGAGAAACAAACCAGGCCTGCAAAGTGTAAGAATGTCAGGCATGCCACTGTTGGTTTTATTCACTATTACATGCCCAGACTAAAATGGCAGCACATGCATTGACAGCTTGGATGATAAAATCCTGCTCTGAGTCAGTCAGCACAGGGTGACATGAGCGTC
This sequence comes from Etroplus canarensis, assembly GCA_015106775.1. Classification (NCBI taxonomy): domain Eukaryota; kingdom Metazoa; phylum Chordata; class Actinopteri; order Cichliformes; family Cichlidae; genus Etroplus; species Etroplus canarensis. The sequence continues at coordinate 38,167 of VUQH01042629.1, read as the reverse complement.
AGTATCAATGCAGCTCATTGCAGACTTGGCACCAAGAGGACACACAGTGATTCAAAGAGCCTGGCACTTCTGGTTTTACAGAAAGTCTGATATTATTCTGTGAGGAGTCAGCTTTGAAGAACAGGTGCTCCTTGTTACAAACATGACGTGAGGTTTCTCCAGGCACAACCCACACATCTACACAAATGTTATAAGAACTGATCATTAAAGCTTTGAGCAGAGCTCGCAAACTACTTGAGCTGTTTTTGTAGCAAAACAGATCAAATCTGCACCACCAGGAAACTAATAAGCCGTGACAGAGACATAGTATCTTTGTTGTGCAGAGGAGGAGGAAAAAAATCTTTTCAAAGATGCAATAATCCACTCAGCATTGTACTGGGGACGGACCTTTATTATTAGATACAGTAACGACAATGTGCATTAGTGAGACACGTGATAGGAATGTTGTGTCACCAGCCCTCAGGCACAATGATGAATAGCAACTCTTCTCCATCTGAAAACACTGCTTACGCCTCAGAGACTGAGTGTTTGCTTGCTGAGATAGCCATCAAGTCCTCACGTGTGTTTTAGGTCTATACAGCTCTCAGGCTGGCCTCTATACTTTTCATTAAATCACACCTAAGGAAAAAAGTAGAACTTGTGCTGGGTGCTTTTGAACATACCTGCAGTTTTGCAGTGAGGGCATCACACTCCGACATGAGCTGAGGGATTATCTCTGCCTGCTTCCTCAAGTTTTCTAGTTCCTGGGAATATCATTAATAAAAGTAGTTAATCAGATGCTAATCAAGTTCTTAAGAACATTATACAAGACTGCGCAAAAGTCTTGAGCAACCCCTACTTTCTTTACATTTTGCTAGAAAAACTGGAAGTGGGTGCAACAATTAATTGACATGTGTAAACATAAATTAAAATACAGTACATGAGATGATTCTATCCAGCTTAAAAGTCAATATTTATTATGATCCTCTTATTCGTCAACACAGCCTGTAAGCGTTCTTGTGATATCTTTCTCCACGCTTGAAGCACATCCCAAGGCTCTTTTTCTGGATGCTGGCAGCCTTTTGTTTTGTTCTCTGGCAAGTTGATCCCACACTGTGTCAATAACATCAAGGTCCATTCATCACTGCTTAATACCTGTTGCCACTCAATTTTCTCAAATTTTTATAAGGACACACTGCAGAACCTGCCGAGACATGTCAAGTTTTTGGCTAATAGCTCTTTTGGAATCACATTGTTGGTGCAAAAATACTATTTTATGCTTGTCAAACTTATCTTTGGCATTTTTCATTGATTTAACTAAAGAACTGGGAACAAATTATGTGTTTTTATGACAGGCTGTTGGTGACAAAGTTTCTAAAGACAACATTTAAATTAGTTCTTTTGACACACAAACTGGTTCATCCCTTGTTATTTGGTGAATTTTTTATGCTTTAATCATTCGTAGGTCAGAGTTACGTGTCTTAAACAAAACATTCCTCTGAAAATGGTCAGGTTCTTGGAAGCAAAATACAAAGAAATAAGGGGTGGCTAAACACTTTTGTACATGACTGTAGGTTATTTATCTACAGTCTGCAATGTAAATTCTTATTCGCTTTTTGAATGGGTTTGATGAAAAGAGCAAGAATAGTGGCAAAATAAATTTGCACCAGTAATTAACAGTTTGCAAAAAAAAAAAGTCTGACAGTCCATACGAACCCTGGAGCATAATTACATTCATGCTTTTATGCCACTGTTAATTAAGGTGCACTATCCTCTGTAAATAAACAACTATGAAAAATGATGGAAATGATACAAAGAAGGGAAAAGGAGAAAACACAAACTAGAATGAACACTGACGATATGGCCTTGATCCCATTTTTCTGCCTCATGCTCATATGTTTGTGTTCTTTTCAGGTAAACATCTCAGTTATTGCTCTGAAAATCTCCTCCCTGCTTTAAGCAAAACACTATACTGTTCCACAGCATCTGTTACCGCTTTGAGTGCTTCTTTACCAAGCAATAATTGCTTGATTCTTTGTAGTTACCTGCAGCAGCTTTGTTCTGTTAGTTCATGGCTGCCCAGCACAGGGGTCAGCACCACAGTCAACTCTTAATAATTCATAGGCACATTTTTAAATTTGAGGAGATGAGGATGTGCATTTCTGGAAGGAGGGGGTGAGTCACTGTATAGATGAGCTTCTGTGGGCTGCCTGCTGCATTAGTGCTCTGCACACAAGGAGACTTTTTCCTGCAGACCCCATGGTCAATGTTTACAGTGTTATGGAGGATACACAAGAATAGGAAAAGCTGGAGCTCCCAAAGGACTTGATTCTTTGCTCATCATCTTTCAAATTCAGCTCCAGCTCTTTGAACTACTTCCTTTCCTCTCGTTGTATAAAGTATATACCACCTTCGAAGGAATGATTTATATGTTCTATTAATAGTCTGGCTGCCAGGTGGTAAACTAGAATATCCCAGACAATGTTTACCTCAGGCGATCTGAATGGGACTTCACACAGTAAGGCCATTATTACCGTATCACCACTGTTTAACAACCACGCAATAAACACTATTAAATTCAAATTAAATATTCATTATTGTGTGTTTATTAGACAACAACAGAAACTTGTTAATTTAGAATGCAGTAGCAGCAATATGACTTACTGGAAACTGTAACGGAATCCAATTAATCCAAGCATTTCTGCAGAAAATTATGTTGTCACAGTGAATTTAGTCTTGGTTATAATTTGATCCATTTTATTATTTATTTATATAATCCTTTAGAGTTATGCCCCTAAATGTGTTTTTCAGGTCACAGTGACCTTGACCTAAAAAAAAAAAAAACTAAAAGGGTATCCATGAAATACTGCACTCATTAGAATAAGATGGACAGAGAGATGCACAAATGAAAAACATAAAAATATTTAAAAAGGTCAAACTTTGCAAAAACAAGAACAGAAAAATAGATAAAGAAATATACAGGATATACAATTCCCACTCATGGTTACTGATTTTGTTTTCACAAATGGCTGATTATGTCTCCCTTTCTTGACGTCAATAAGGGGGACATAGTCACTGTAGAAAAGGGCAACAAGACTCACAGATTGCCAGAAGTCAGTCTTAATCTGTCTGCGGTCAGAAACGTCATTTAACCAGCAATAAGCAAAGGGCAAAAAGCTGTGTGGTTCATCCTCATTAGAAAGAACAGCACTATTAGGCTGTGCTGAGCTGACAGCCAGCTAGTCTGGATTATAGATGAACGATAGACGTAGCAGACATAAGGTGATGCTGTTGATAGTATTCATGCCAGCATGTCCTCATTCTTTAATGAGAGGATGAACAATTTTCACAGTTGAGTACAACCGGACAAAAACAGGGCAAATATCAAGTAAGTTACTCTAAGTTAAATAAAAGCAAACTGAGACAAAAGGGCAGTATAGTTGGGTAGGCAAAAAATAATAAGACCAATCGGTACAAAACCCAAGATCCCACAACAAAACCTAACATTTCCTATTGATGCCTAATCACCTCCTGCGGGAGAAAAGCAGCACTGGAACTTCATGAGGAGGTTTGTTTTAGTCTCACCTGCTCTTTGTCCTGTAGCTCAGCCTCCAGCTCCTTTACCCGAACACTCAGCTGGGTGTTTTTCTGCTTCTCCTGATTGGCTTCATTGCACTGAGCTTCTAGTTCAATAATCTAAACACAAAGAATAAAAAAGATGCTGCTTTTTGGAAATTGGTGATTTTATATAGTGCAAGGTCGTCAGAGGTGAGATTCTAAGAACATCTGGGATTTGCCAGACAGTGTAATATCATCTCGAAAATCCATAGTAACAATTAAAAAAAGTTACAAAACGAAGCATATTGTTGCCACACCAGTCCAGCTGCAGAAACAGTCCACATTGATTATGAAGTGAAAATGATTCTATTTTTAGCAGACTGAGACTCTGGTGCAGGGAAAACAGAACTAATGAAACATATAGTACAGTGTTCTGCTCACTCAAAGTAGAGACATCTCCTTTATATTTACCCAAATTCAGTGATCAATTCACTGATGCCACTGTACAAATTTGGTTCAAGTTTGTTCAGAGAATCTAATCATCTTGTGTGCAGTTTGTGTTAAAGTTTTCTTCTTTTAAAGTTGAGGCAACAGTGTCTCTAACCTGTCACTTTATGCCAACAGGATCGATGAGTTTGTGTACATTATTTAACTTCCCTGTAGGAGCGCATGACTGTATTACCTTTTCCCTGAGTGTGTCACTCTCCTCCTTACAGGCACTAAGCTGTTTCTTCCAGCTCTCTACATTAGCTGAAGACTCCTGCAGTGCATCCACCAATCTGGCATTATTTTCTCTTAAAGTCTGAAGCTCTGTTTCCCACTTCTTGGCGTTGGTGTTGCTGTTAGACAGGAGACAGAAAGAGATCCAGTAGGAGAGTTATTAATGGAAATAAAATTTTGACCAGTCAGTGTTCAAAAGCTTGCAAGCTTGTGCTATCAACATGGCGCATAATGCAACAAAATCCTTCCAGACACATCTATTTAATTAGCTATGATTTACATTAAACTGTCAAGAGCTATTTAGATGACAAAAAAGACAGAAGTGGGGCAATTCCCTAAAGCTGTCAGACCAACATGTAATTTGTTATTCTTTCATACAAGAGTGTATTTCTGTCCTATCAATAAGGTTAAAGAGGTTGTGATGTATATTTAGTATGCATCACTGTTCCTCCTTCCTTATGCATGGCTGGGTTGAAGTGTTCTGCTCCATCATCAAATGTGGACAGACTGGCACCGCAGCATTCTGCAGTCCTCTGCTTTTTCACTGCTGTGACACACTTGCACAATAACAAAATCCTACAGTCTTGTGAATGCATAAGAAATTGCCCAAAAAGAGACACAATGATGCACCAAACTTTAACAACTAGAACATGGAGATAAACTATAACTAAATATTGGGTCCTAATCATTTAGTTCAGGTGTTTCATTCAGTCCCATTGCAGCAGGTGTATAAATATCAAGCACACAGGCATGCAGTCTGCCTTGAGAGACATTTGTGAAAAAAATGGGTTGTTCTAAAGAGCTCACTGAATTTAAGCGTGGTACTGTAATAGCATGCCACTATTGCCTCAAGCGAGCTCGTAAAATTTCTTTCCTCTTAGATATACTGTACATGGTATTATTACAAAATAGAAGGATTTAGGAACCACAGCAACTTAGCCATGAAGTGACAGACCACATAAAGTCATTGGAAAGATTCACAGAGAGCCCAGGTGCACAAAAGCCACCAACACTCTGCCAACTCAATAACTGCAGAGTTCTAAACCTTTGTTGGCATTAATATCAGTATAAAAACTGTGTGCTGCATGGCATGGGTTTCTATATCTGAGCAGCTACATGCAAACCCTACATCACAAAGCACAATGTCAAGTGTCAGATGGAGTAGTGTAAAGCATGCTGCCACTGGATTCTAAAGCAGTAGGAATGTTCTATGGAGTGACGAATCATATTTCTCTATCTGGTAGTCTAATAGAGTCTGGGTTTGGTTAATACCAGGAGAATGTTACCTGCCTGCACTCCATATTAATGTCTATGGATTTAGAATCGGATGTCATAAAAGCCCCTGTAGGTGTAATGTGTAGATGACCCAATACCATGATACCGTATAGAGTACTTGGCAATACGTGAAAGATTTTGTATAAAGTGAAGTCTTTCCTTTATTAAAGCATTGATCCTAAACACCTGCTAAAACTTCAGTAACATTCTTTATTTTGCAGGTTTTGAATTTACTAATAATTTCCTAGGATATTTCTTAGAAAGAACCATTTGGTTGAAACTAAAACACAATAACAGTTTTTTAAAATTCATTAGGTTTCCACATGAATTTTAAGTGAACTGGCAAGTACAAGCCAATAAAGTATGCTTTAAGTGTCAGGCCAGAGTAGTGTAGAGTGACAGTTGTGTAGTGTGTGGATTTTGTTGATCACAGCAAACAGTTGAGCAGAAAGAAAAACTTTAACTGTTTAAATACAAGGATGTAAACAGTTTTTTTGTTCTTTGTGCTCTGTGCTTCAGTGAAATGAATGTAAATGAGTATTTGTATTTATTTTATGGCTTCACTTCCAAGAATGTGCAAAGTACAAGTAAATGCTTGAACGTAGTTATAATTGCCCTCAATGAACGATACACAAAGGAAAAAGATTAAAAAAAACAAATAAGAAGGTAGAGAAGAGGTAATTTACTTCATTAAGGTTAATTTATATGAGGAAATCAACCAAGTAAATATTCATTCATTAGTGATTTTATTGTTAGAAACTTCAGTCTCCACATTTTTATAATGTATACTTCCCTGTAGACAAATGTTTTGCAATGACTAACATATAAACAAGCAATCAGCATCATGTTGCACTGACTTTTTCCAGAACCTTCTTAAGACAAAATACAGTTTTGTGTCCATTCCTTTCTCAGAAAATTACTGTGAACAACTAGCTCTGTGAAATGGAGTGTTATCCACACCACTGATGCAGATGTTCATTTAATTCCTATTTTCTTTGATGTATGCCTGCCAGGGACAGTTTGCTATTTTTTAACTTACATCTGGATCAAATATGTTCATGTGATATGTAATGTTTTTGTGTTGCTACCCTGTACCACTTCTGGCTAAATTTACTGACTGTGGGTTTTAATTGACTCTGATCCTCTGAGGTCATTCTAATCCCATCTGGAATCACATCTGGGGTTTCATGCAATTCCTAATTTATAGATTCAGCATCTGGATTATAAAGGCCAGATATCCAAATGGTGGAGCAAAGCCGCATTATTCTTTAGATTAAATGATTACTGAGCCCTTGGGAGGTGTTACTACTGCCAGCATTAGCAAAAAACTAAAGAGAGAAGACATGATAATATTGCCTCTTGAATCCAGTTTTGATTGACTGTGGTGAGTTTATGGGACATGTCTGAGATTCTACCATTTGGATATAAAATTAATGATATGTATGGATAAAGTCAAACTGTCTATATGCTGGAATGAAAATGTGCTGGATTGACACCTTTAGGTAGAAAATTCTAACATACTTATTCTATGTATAGATTGTGAGCAAGCATTTTGATTGGAAGAGTGTCATACTGTAATTATGCAGTACATGACTCACTGAACTGTGTCCAATCTGCTTATTTTACATTCAAATAACCAGAGTTCAAACACCTGTGCGGTGTCTGTTACCTGCAGCAGAAAAAGTTTATACAGCTCTCATATCACCACCAGCTACAGGCTCATTATTGTGCAAATTTTCATTACTTTTCTTTATTTGGTTGTGATAAGACAATTGCAGAAATGTACCTTCGGCTGCCCTCTTGTATTTTTCTCAAGGGGCCACCACAGCAGATTAATCCGCACCAAGACAATTGTAGCAATAAAAAACTAAAAGCAGATGATGTTTTAAAGGATGCTAAAGCAGAATTTTAGATGGTTTATATGAAACTTCTCTTTTGAACCAGTTGTTCACATGGAAGCTAAAATAATGCATTTGGACATTATTCGAGTAAGGAATATGATAAACTGAGAAAAAAACATTCAGGAATATTATTTTTAAATAAAAAACATAAATATGCAGTTTGATCCCAGTGTTGTGATGTATCTACAGACATGAAGCTGAAGACTGATATTTAGTAAATCTTAAACAGGATTTAATCAGAAACGAGGAAGCACATTCAGAGCTAATGTCACATTAAAGTGGTTTTTGTGATCTTTCTATGAAATGAAATCTTACCTCTGCTCCACTGCACTCTTGAGACGTTCATTCTCACTCTTCAGTACAGCAGCCTCCGGACTGACATGGGAGATTTTTTCATCATCTGTCCCATTAATGCTGGATGCCCGGTTTGTTGAGGGTGTCTCACGTCCAGACTCCTGGTAGGGAACAGTAGGAGTTGATTTCATAGCAGGCTATCTAAAGGGTCTGGGTTAAAACATGAGAATCTATCTCGTAAATCCAGCCTGTCAGTGTGGAAAAAGGGCCCTGGGATTCTTTTGGCAAAACACCCTGGACACGTCAGCTATGACAGCAAAGAGGTGAGGGAAAACCTTTGCCAGTATTTATCATGTCATATGGTCCAGCAACTTTGTGTGTTTCAGAGTTGATCCTTAGCACCTGGAGTCAGTTTAAGTAGAGATGCTAGCTGTTAAGTTGTAACTGCTGGATTTACCTCCAATAAATGTTGCCAGTTTACTGACAACATTTCAGATGTGAAATTATGTATTAAGTGAACAAGTTTACTGTTATTTTTTATGGCTTTCTTATCCTCTTAATTATTGTGGTGTCTTTGACCTCTTGTTCATTAAGGTTAGCACTATTCCATGAATGAGTTCTGTTGCAATATTTAACACAAGATTTAATAATATGTGAACATACTATTTGAATACTTAATTATGCCAGTAGCTAGTTTTAAACAGAGAAAGTGTTTCACTGGCTTTTGTGAAACTCAAATCATCTTTGCAGTTCAGCAAGTTTTCTAGAGGCCAAAAATGATTGTAGATGAAACAGGTGGAAAGCTGAGGAGTTGAAATGAATCAGACTTTCAGACAGCAGAGAGATATTATTTACCTGGGAGTGATTACTCAACGTCTCACCCTTCTCTTGGGATTTGTCCCTTGCTAGCTTGGCTGCTTCTTTTACCTCCTGGAACTTTTCAGCAAACTGAAGTACAAGAGAGATGTGAAAGAGCTGTGATCATTAGTGGCAACACGAGCTGAAATGTCAAACCTTTTATGGTTCATTTTTAAAAATTATCTAGTGGTAGTGAGGATCCAGTATACACTTAAATACATATCTGATTGCTTCAGTTCTCCATCTGAGGTTCAGCTGATAACAACATTGCACTTTGCCACACTTGGGCTTTAGCAGGGATACATAAATCAGCTGTCCCCACGCTATATAAACACTTTTGCTAAAGAAATGTTTCCTCTCACTTTTGTAAGCTGCTGCTCTGAAGCGAAGCCCAGTCCAAACACAGTGTTGGCCCTGCTGTCGGCCCACTGGCCAAACTTCTGTGATGTCTTGGTGAACGTCATGTTGGGTGTGATTGTGCTGTTGATGATCACCTGTTTGGAGAAAAAACTTAAGATCAATTTTCTACCCCTATAAAAGACCATACTGTTGGTCTGCGCCAGCACTGGAGCTGCTGATGACACCAGCAGACTGAATAAAATGGTTAGGAAGGCTGGCTCTGTGCTTGACTGCAAACTGGACACTTGAAGCTGTAGTGGAGAGGAGGTCACTGAACAAACTGTTATCCATCATGGATAATCCTCACCACCCTCTGCACCACTTCCTCTACAGGCAATGGATCACTTTGTCTAACAGATTAATTCAGCTCCTTTGCCAAAAGGACAGATACTGTGAACCATTAATACCACAAACAATAACTCTTTATAATAGTTTCATTATTCAAATGCTGTAACAAAACAATTCCCCAATATGGGATTACTCAATTATTTGTTACCTTATTTTTATCAATAGATTTTATTTAGAGTCATGTATAAACATCCAGCATAGTTCTCAGGTCTTTCTGACTGGTGCAATCCTCTCATAAAGTCTCCTGCTGTTGGATTTTAATGCTAGTGAGTTTGGAAAATTGTGTCTCATTCAGCCAAGACATATTACAGAAGCTGTTCCAGCAGCTGCATTCACATAATAGGTCCACCAATTTAATAAAAGACAATCCTCTATTGTAGCTCCATTCATGCCAGAGTAGATCTGTAATATGCTGGCCATTGCAATGCCCATAAATGCAACTTTGATTAAAAGTGGCATATTTAATTTTTTCTTACTTAAAAAATAAAATCAGATTTATATGCATGTGAGAGGCTTGTTATAAAACAGTTATATGCTCACACAAAAATCTTGTTTAAAGAGTATTTATCATCACTATTCTTTAACCAGAGGAGTATACAGTTTCTACATTACAAGCAGAAAAATTCATTCATAAATCAGGATGCTAGATGGCAAACAATTTGTTAACTTAGGGTTAACAGTCAAAGTTCCACTGTGTCCCGTGAATCAAATGTCACATTTTTAACCTACATGCACCATAGCAGTCAGATTTCACATAAAGATTCAGCTATTATCGAAAGTCTTGACTTTATAACATGTTCAGATGTAAGGTCACACCACACAAAAGATTTCTACTACTCTTTGACGTTCAGAATTAAATGAAAAAAGACCTAAATTGTCGAGCTGCAAAAAATATTAGCTACAAACTTCTGTTGGCTCTCCTGACAGAGAATAGCTGGAATATTGTATTGTTGTTTTATTCCACAATTGCAAATAAAGGTTTTTTCACTAAATAATTTATATGTAAAATAAAAAACACACATAAATGGAAAGACACTATGCAGTACTGACTGCTGACCTGCTAACCTCTAAGCAGTTAAGTACAGTCTCTATATAGGACATGTATCCCATCACCTGTTGTAGCTATGCAGCAAATCAGATGCCAGAAAACATCTGCTGCAGTCTAAAATTGTAACTGGTGCATGTGACTGTCAGGAAAGCAATGGGGGTCCAAGCACTATATCAGCCCAACTTCACTGATTTCTGCACTACATCATATAGATCCTCGATAGATAATCCTCGATGAAAGTAGATGTGTGCATAAACACAAGCAGCTCTGATTTATTACTGCATGCACACCAATCTAGTCTCACTACCAAGATATAACAGAACTTAAAAACAGCACACAAACTATCCCAACAATTAAGAAACAATAGAAGACAGTCTAATCGCAGAGCAGCCCTTGTTTCATAGCAACATGGCTCTGAACACAGGATTTGAGATCTCAAACTGCTGACAGACTCATGTCCCATTCTACGCCCCCACTGTCTCCCTCTCCATCTTTTCAGAGGCTGGGGTGTTAAAACTCTTTACGCCGCATCATTACCAGACTCAGAGAGCCAAAAAGCAGACTGACCAAACAGAAAAAGGATCATTATCATGCAATTAATGTTGGTGCACCATTCAAATAAATGCGAAGGGTTGTCAAGAATAATATCTCTGCAATCTTCAGGCAACATTTCTAGATCAGGGTTTGTAAGCAGAGTGGCAATTTACCAAGGTGCCGCTAATCTGATTTTAAAAATCATCACTCTTTCAGAGGCTTCTTCAAAACAAAGGTGACCCAATTTTCCCTGAAGAGGAACCTGGGTAATGCCTGAACAACACTCCCACGTCTCATCTCTTGCAGTGAGGTGAATATTTAACAGAGCTCATAATGCTGGCTCAAAGAGAAGTGTTAAGATATGATGAAACTTTAATGACCATTGTGGAAAAACTGGGCTGCTGCTGCAGGAAAAGGCAAAAAAGTCAAGAATTATGTAAACCAACACTAAATACATAATCAACAGCTCAAACACCAGAACATAAAATGTAAAGAAATAAAGTATTCAAAATGTCTCATTTCCTTTAGTAAAAAACATAATCCTGTCACAGATTACCTTGAAATTAGTCAGGTTGTCATTCAGCCAACTAAAATGCACTTTTCTTTTTCATCTCTTTGTGATGAACACCTTCAGAATCAGAATCGGAATACTTTATTAATCCCAGGGGGGAAACTCCATCAGATCCTTCTCTACAATAAATTAATTAATAAATAAGTTCAGGACTTCTGTTTTTTTTTTTTTTTTATTTCTTGATTTGTTAACTTATCGTTGAACTGAAATACTTAACCTGAAGCTTTTTGAACTGTTACATCTGAGCTACTAGATTTTACTACACAAAAGCATAAAGTTTCAAACTAATATACCAATATCGGCTTGTAAAAGTGAATGAAACTGGTAAAATACTAAGAATTAACTTGAAAGGTCCAAACCAAAGCAACAATATAGCTATACATTAACTGAATCTCTAATCACCCCTCTATGAGTGGTGGATATTGTCCAGATCAGCTTTATGCCCAGATCAGTTTTACACTACTGACACCAAACACTACAGACACAAACACCTGAACTCTCAGTCAAATATCAAATATTTCACACACAATTAAAACTCAGTATTATGTGCTATCTATTTAAAAATCAAGTGAACTGAACAAAATTGTTACTGCAGCTTTCTCTACGCATTTGATTGATGTTGGCTGCCCCTCCCTGAGCCTGATTCTGCTGGAGGTCTCTGTTAAAACGGAGTCTGATTGTTGGGGTTTTCTCTCCAATACTGTAGGGTCTTTACCTTACAGTGTAAAGCACCTTGAGGTGACTTTTGTTGTGAATTGGCACTATATAAATAAAACTGAATTGGAAATCAAATTGCCTAGAACCCGCAATCTTGTAAATATTTATAAAATGTACTACCCATCATAGATATTAACCACACAAAGTTTGGAAAAGATCCAGCAAACAAGTCAACTCCTGTAGTTGTAACAAGATTCGTAATGGACGGTTGGACAGACAACTTGAAAACATAATACCTCTGTGGTGAAGGCATAACAAATTAAATTGACTGAAAGACATCTTAGTCGATTTTCCTTAATTGTTTTAGGTCCTTTTCCCAAAAATAAACAAACGTCCCACACAGCTTTTTAAATGTCTGTAAATGTTGCCTTTTAAGACTGTAAAAAGAACATGCTTGAAATGTTGGTTGGATTAAAGCACCCTGGGCTTAACATGTGTATTAGGAAGTCCAGACATCATAACATACATGTATATGTAACAGTATATTTTTTATCATTTTGCTATGTTTTTTACAAAACAGTAAAGCAGGGTCAAACTATTTCATTATTGTCTGTCATTTTGAATACCTCTCTAAATGTTGCCACATACTGTATATTCACAAGTAAGAAAATTATGAAACTAAACTATAAACCCCTAATGAAACATGAGTACCTGCTGATAAAAGGTACAAACATGATCTGTATAGCTGTATGAGCTGTAAGTTAACATACGGACTACACAGTTGCCCCCATGGGCCCAGCGACTGTATGCTGGCATGTTTGTGTATACAACCCAGTGAGCAAGCCAATGAGAAAGTGGGAGGGTGTGACAGAGCGGAGGGGGTGCAGAGTGACACTGGCAGCTGTGTGGATGGTGAGCTAGGCTATGGCTCAAGTGGCACAGGAGGCACAGAGCGAAGCTCAGCAAGCTAATGGCCTGAGGGTCAACTAGAAACTCAGAGACAGCCAGGAGGTTATAAGAGAAAGCTTCCTCGCCGGATTAGGTGTCTGCAGAGTGCACAGAATCTGCAGAGCCAGTAAGCAGGATAGGAGATGTAGAGCATGAGAGATCAGTTGTCAAGCACCAAATACTAGAAGATTTTGTCATGGCTGGAAGAGAGGAAAAAAAAAAAACAGGCACCCACTGGAGTTATCCTCTGAGCAATTAAGATAATAATACTCGAAACGTCTGGACAATCTAGGCAGCTAAAACCTTAGAGCGACTTCCGAAGTTTCTAAAAGAAATACAGTATATCAAAATAATGGTGACAAATGGGCAGTGAGGGCAGTCATGATGATGATGCTATGGTAAAACCGATACACAGCCAACAAAAGACAAGGCAATGTCTGCTGTGTCTTGTCATCAAACCAGAAAACAACCTGGAAAAACTGAGATCGCTCATCAGGCAGGTGTGATGCACATGAAGAAATGTTAAATATTTTTGTACGTCTGCCAACTGTTATAATGTCCTGATGCATTTCATCTCACTATAAATTAATGAGTACAAAAACACTGTTTTCTTGTGGCAATGACACCAGTTTTAAATAAAGCTATTATGATGTATCATTTTTTGGTGTTTTTTTCTTTTGTGTATGTTTTATATCTGTCTTTTGTACAGTTTTATGTGCCCTGTCCACAGACTAAAGATATAAATTACAGTCATGTGAAAAACACAATTTTTTCATGACTCTGTGCAGTTCTGTGAAAAACTAAGTACACACAATGATTCAGTTGCTTATAGAGTCAGCTTTAGCAGCAATAACTTCAAGTAATCACTTTCTATAGGACTTTATAAGTCTCGCATCATTGTGAAGGAATTTTCATTACAAAGATACTTCACTTCAATGAAGTTTGTGGGCAGTCATTTATGCACAGCTCTCTTAAGGTTCGACCACAGCATTTCAGACAGGTTGATCATCACACCTCTTTCAGCATGTTTGACAGCATGAGGCATTTAGGCCTGTAAGCTTTTTGGTTTTCGTCATGGTACTGTGCGTTATGGCCAGACCCTCATAAATCCTATGGAAGAAGTAAAGGTGTACTTAGTTTTTCACAGCACTCCATAAAGTTCTGTGAAAACTTTTTTTCACGTGACTGTAGTGGTTTTGCTCATATCTACTGCAGCATATTTACATCTTTTTTTATACTGATGTCAATTAACATGTACTGCCCCTGTTCAATAAATAAAAAAGACATTACAATCTTAAAATGAAGGCATTTGCGCAATTATAAACCCAAATCAAGGTGTATTTACACTTTTAATAACAAAAAATGCAAAATTTCAATGTATATATGCTTCAAGTCTTCACAACAAACTGATGAATAGCAGCTTTTCCATATTCATTTTGATTACTTTTCGTAAATACATACTCTGACTTATTTATTTTTTTAAAAATATTTGCTGTCCTAGTTTGTTTTTCCTGACAAAAGAGTCACTGATCTGCTGTTTACAATACAGAATTTGCTGATGTTGGGGCTTCACAGAAGCTCATACAAGGTTTGGTTTGACTGCACCATAATCCTAATGGATAATTGTTTTGGGACTGATAACAGCCCAGTGCACTGTCTCTGATGACAGCTGGGCATACAACAAAATATCTAATCTAGCTTTAATTTGGTGATCTACAACACACCAGAAATGCACGGACTGAGTGTATGTGCCCTTCTATCCCCAGTGGAAATTATCATTATTATTTATTTTTCTTATGGGGGGTGGAAACAAAACCTTATGGCATACAACTCAAAAAATACTTTGTTCACTCTTCATAGGTAATGTGATAGCGCAGGGAAACTACATTGGAAGATTGGTGTGTTCATGTAACGCCTTTTATACAAACATGCAGCTTAGTGCGCAAAACACTGAAAAGCAGTAATAAACCCGATCCTCTGATAAATCTGCCCACACACATTAACCTTTAAATATAACAGGTTACAGATCTCAGGCCGCCAGCTGTGCTGCTCTTTTAGTAGCTTTGTCGGGCTTTGATAGTTCTTGGGGTTCATTTGGACAAAACAGCTCAATTCACACCTATTCTAGCACTTTAGAAAGAGTTTCTGGCTAGTAAACAGAAATTTGACCTACAAATCTGCTTTGCAAAGTTACACTGCAGGTTTTTACTATAACTTCAATAAAACCTAGTTTAAAGCTTTCTTTTGTCAGTTTTGCATGAAACAATTGAAAGCCTACATGGACTCGAAACAAGAGCAAAGAGAAAGTGGATGACAAGAATAAAAAGTTCCTCTGGCCTGGTAAAGTAGACACTACTCCAGAGCATTGTTACAGACAATGAATACCAAGGAGTTGAGTGTTTTAATAAAAAAAAAAAAAAATTAAAAAAAAAAAGACTAAATTAAAAACATGTGTAACAATTAAACAGTCCTGAGAATTACTTCCCAAGAAGTAAAAGAAAAAAGTTAAAGAAATGTGAGAAAAAAATATGAAGCAAAAACATAAAGAGCTCAAAGCATTTCACAAGTTAGCTTCCAAAGTTATCACACTGGGAAATATTTAGAAAGTACCACAAGATTTCTTTTCACTGCATTGTCACAGCGCTCGGTACATCTCTGCACTAGAAGCATGATTCAGGATGAGCGACAGTCAAAAGTGCTGATACACTCCTCTACTTGCCGTATCATCGCCAGTGAGTTGCCCAGCCATCATGGGTGGATGAATACAAGCTGACGGTCTGTCATATTGTGTGCAGCAACACAGACCATTCTTCTAGACAGACCTGTCTCCTTTGCAGATAGTGTATAAATTCGAAACTATATTTAACATCTATTTGATATGACTCAACATTTTTCGCTTTTGGTTACTTTGCTCATACAGTACCAACGTCCTTTTGACTCAACTAATTAAACGGACAGAAAGATAAAATTAAAAATCAGCAGGAGTTCTCTCTTTTTAAACTGAGATAACATTTCAGAAATTCTTTTCCCTGTTACCTCACATACAGCGGTTCCCTGCAGAGATTTTATGACACATAATGTTCTGTTATAGTTACAGGAGAGGGAGGAGGAGGACAGCAAAGATGACAGGAAAGGGAGAGCAGAGGAAGGATTTGCAGCCTAGACGATATAGAGGACAAAATCTAAATAAAGGCTCCTTTTTTACAGATAAAACAGCAGTGTACTTTATCTTTAATATTCTATTGTTGGTTATTGCATCCCTACAGATCTATAAGTGCTCTATGACATAACAGATTAAAGTCCTGCATCTGTAGCTGTGGGAAGAAAGCTTTGACAGTTCTGAAGCTAGCAGAGTTTGACTCAACAATGCTTTCCTAGAACAAAGAAATGTGTGCATCTTTTACTTAAAATTGTACCTTAAAATGCACAAGAAAATGAGTTAAGATTTTACAAATGAACACAAGCTCTTTATAGGTGAGCCAGATGGTCACAAATATCATTTGCATTTATTTGTTACTTTTAAAAATACAGCAGGACTTGCTTGCTGTGCAAACACTCTACACTGAAATATAACTATGCCAAGTTCCTGTGAGAGGGGCACTTTTCAGCTGTTGGTCATCTTAACTCCACAATCCCTTCACCGAAACAGAAGTGAATCTGAGGACATCAGCTGATCCTAGCATCTAACAACACATCTAGTCTAAAGTGACTCTGCAGGTAAACTGTGTGATTTAAGACTGTGAAAGGTGATTGCCTAACAGTGTCAACAGAAGCTCCTCTAGTTTTCACCCAGAGAAAACTGATTGCCATGGAAACGGATAATGTACTCTTTCAGTAAGCAGAGGAAGAAGGTGTGAATATGCGATACAGGCAGATTCAGGGGATGTCCATCATCTGTTGTGTGATTTAATCTCAGCAGCATGCTCACAATAATAAAACAAAATCATTGTGATATCTGTAATATAATTATTATAATAATTATTTGTTCAACACACCTGTGTAGAACAGAAGTTAAAAGGAAAAATAATACAGAAAAAAAAAAATCACAATGCAGGTGAAAAAAGTAAGCTAATCCAGTATGGCCAGTTTTCAGAAACTTTCCCACATTCCAAGTATGCCAATTGTTGTCTCTTTGTTGATGACAGTAAATTACAGGTAACTGAGTTTAATTGCAACTCAACAGATCAGAAGCACTTTGATAATCTTGTTAATTTTTAGAGAGGAAGCTTTCTAATGTGACACAGACTCTGATTTTAACATACATAAGTTGTTTACGTTACTGTTATAATATATGCACATTTGTTTTGCAAAGAGCCATGCCAGGCACCAGTTTAATTAGACCAGAGATCCTAAGTAAGCAACGAACTAAACAAGTTGATATAATGCATTTCAAATGATTCTTTTTAATGTATTCAATTTGTCTGTTTAGGAATTACGGCCATTCTTATACATAGGCCCCATTTTCAGAAGCTCAAGAGGTATTGGACAAACTAACAATTTTAAATATATAGGATTGTTTTTAATACTCATTAAAATCTTTTGTGGTCAATGACTGCCTGAAGTCTAGAACCCATGGACACCACCAAATGCTATGTTTTTTTCTTTGAGATGCTCTGCCAGGCCTTTACTGTACCTGCTTTCAGTTTTGTCTTCACTAACTTAGAGGCTGCTCTGTTGGGTTGAGATCAGGTAACTGACTCGACCATTTACTATCCCATTTCTTTACCTTGAGAGACTCTTGAGTTGCTTTTGCAGTATGCTTTGGGTTGTTATCAAAATCAGAATCAGAATACTTGGGGTTACTATTTTTGCACTGTGAAGTACTGTCCCATTAGTTGTCCAGCATTTGACTGAATCTGAGCAGAGAGTATAAAGTACATTACAGAATTCATCCTGCTACTTCTATCAGCAGTCAGATCATAAATAAGAACTAGTGACCCAGTTTCACTTGCAGCCATACTATTGCTTCCACCATGTTTGACAGATGATGCAGTATACCTCAGGTTATGAGGTGTTCCTTTCCTTTTTCCTACTTTTCTGATACAAGTTCATCCTGGTTTCTATCTGTCCAAAAAATTTTAAACCATTTTACATTTGTGAAAGGATCTCTTAATTGTAGACTCTGATAATGATACACCTACCTCCTCAAGCATGTTCTTGACTTAGCTAGATGTTATGAAGGTTTTTTTTTTGCTTGATCATGCAAAAAATTCTGTAATCATCCACTTTATTTTTCTTCTGTAGTCTTCCAGGCCTTTTGGTTTTGCTGAACTGGCCAGTGCATTCTTTGAATGTTCCAGATTGTTGTTTTGCCCATACCTAAAGATTTTGCCCTGTTTCTAAAAGGTTTATTTTGGTTTTTCAGCCTAATAATTGATTTGTTCCCTTGCATCGATCTCTCTTTGGAACTCCTTCAGTGAACAGCTACGAAATGCAAGTTTAACATTTATAATCAAACCACATTTTTTTACCTTCTTAGTTTGTCATGATTTAACAAGGGAATGGACCTCATCTGGCCATGAGACTGCTTGTCAGTTACTTGTGAGCCTCTGAAAATGGGGGATTATGAATAAAAAGTGATTGTAATCTCTAGATTATTAACACAATTCTTTTGTCAAACCCGTTGAATTAAAGCTCAAAGTGTGCACTTCGATAACATCTGGTTATTTTATTTAAAATCCAGTGTAGTGTCATACAGAGGCAAAATTACAAAATATCTGTCAATTTCCAGATACTTATGGACCAAACTGTAGTTGCTAACCAATACTTTTAGGCCCACTTATTTCTGCATAGCTCTACATCAATGTGTCAAACCATTTATAAAATATACCATGCTTCTAAACTTCAAATAAAGCTGATCAATTTATCTGTGATTCAGTGATAATTTGCCGCCGACTCATATTTAACTCATATTTTACTTGATTAGAAATGAACACAAAAGAAACCAGATAAAAGGAGAGAAGTGCTGGAAATAGAGTTAATGATTCCATGCTAGACTGATGCTGATCAGCGAGAGTAGCAAATATAACACTGACATGCTTGACAATACATTTTGTTCAGTAGATTTTAAGTGCTTCTCCTCTTCCATGTTTCCCAGGGGCAGTATATATTGACACTGATATTGTCACACAATGAGTACAGAGGATGCACACAAATACCTTGGATCCATCCACGCTGATAATGCGGTAACTGTTACGCGTGCTGTCATAAAAATAGGAGACAGTGACAGCCTGCTTGCTGGCAGGGACCCAGTTCCTCTTGGTGACTGAGTCGATTTGGAAGACATGGGCCCTGGTGGTGTAGATCGGCTGCTCCCTAAAGAGCAGAAGACAGAACAGAGGGACAATATTAGAGGGGATCAAGATAAGACAACATGTAACTACAGATCAAGACAACATCACCTGATAGATGAGCCAAATCCCAAAACATTTAGCCAAACACATACACACACAGTTGCAGGGTGAAAAATATCTTTATCACATAAAGCCTGCAGAGACTCTGCATTTCTGAAGACACAGCACAGAGTCCCAAGAGTCTCAGTAAGGACAGGCAGGTGATAATGTAACACAAACTCTTAATTCTCATAGCAACCCAAAGCCATTAGCACTTCAACACCCTCTTCCCTCTTACAGTTATCAGTAACAAATTAGATGCTTAGACTGTGCACCGTTGTGTGTGGTGTATGCACTCATGCCTATTGTCTAAAGAGTTTTCCAATGCACCAAATAAAATATCTTCCAGACAGTTATGTGGGAACTCAAATAATAGAGGACTTCCTACTGTGCTGTAAAAATACACCAACTTGGAAAAAAAATTGCGAGTTGACGCCTTACTCTTACAAGGGGGAAGCCTGACCAAATCAGTAATGACGTGTTGAATTGTTTAACTGGATGTTAAAATATAGTCAGATATTGCATTTTCCCACATGTACTGGATATAGCCAGACGTAACTTTAAACTAGACAATTCCTATTTTCAAAACAGAAATTTTGCACTAATCGTGCACTATACAAATGGCAATGTCATTACAATACACATTTAGTTTGCCCATTATCTTATTACATTATAATAGTGTTACTTTTGCAAATAGCAACAAACAAAAGCAATATTAATTTTGTTAAGCAGTTTGCGTTGCACGTCACAAAGCACTGGATTAAACATCAACTGGATTTTTTCCAGACAACTGTGTCCACATTAGTATCATGGTATTAAGTTGAAAGAAGCCTTCATGGAAAAAAATTATTTTGCTTTACTTTTCTTATTTTCAACAGCAACATTTTACAACACCAAAATTAAACCTGCCATAAAACTAATAGGGAGTAGAACTTTTATAGGGAATACTACTGCTGTACTGGGAAACACTGCGTTAAAATAAATTCCACTCATCATGGGGATTGCAAGTAGATAAAAGCTCTACTCAGTCCATCTCTGACTCATCTCAGTGACCACTTTTAGAAAGTATTCAGAAGCTGACTCAAGCTGAGCTTTTTCCACACCAGTTTTACTGCTGTCTCTATGTATCTATGCCATTTTATCTGATCAGAATCTATCCATTTTGAATCCCTTACATAGTCTATTATGGTTTCATCATTTTTAGGTGAAAAGCTGCAAAATCCACACTTGACGTAAAAGTATAAAATTCAACTCAGCAATAAATATAATGGGAAAAAGTTTAAAATCATTTCCTCCATCTATGAGAGAGAGAAGTAATCTGCCTCTCAGCAATGAGCTGCTCACTGCCCTTGTAATTCAGAAGAGAATGAGCAGGAGGATGAAGGAGCAGGATCAAGCTCCCTGCTAAACTTGAAAGACTGCAGACTGAGAATAGAGTCTGAATGCTCCTCCTTTTTATGACATCTGCAGACACACCTTTCTCTCTGTGATTAGCGTCCCTCTGTTACTTGCACACACACCCATATACACAAATACTCAGTGAGACAAGAGAAGGATTTTCAGCTTTCACAGCTTTCAACTGTCAACATCCAAATTTTCTCTTCAAAGTCCAACCTTGTTTTTCAGAAAAACCCTAACCCCTCACAACCCTTCAAAACATATAAAATTAAACAGAGGCCATATTAAAAAAGTATATATGCTCATTCTGATTTGCATTCTAGCAACACATTTCAAATTAAAAACTGGGACGGTTGCTAAAAGACTGGAAATGTTGCACAATGCTTTAAAGCAAGGAAAAAACCCACAACTTTGATAAATCACATAAAAGAGCATCTCAGAAGCTGACGCTTTCTGAAGTAAACATGCGGAGGGGTTCACCTGTCTTTGAAAGGCCACGTGCAAATACAGTCGTTCTACAAATGAAGAAAAAAAATTCTCATAGTAAAATTGCGAAGGATTTGGGAATTTCATCATCTACCACACAATATAATTAAAAGATTAAGACAATACAAAGAAATATCTGTACACAAGGGACAAGGCTGAAAACCAACATTGAATGGGAGTGATCTTCAGGCCCTTAGGTGGCACTGCATTAAAACTGACAATTCTGTAGTAGAAATCACTGACTGGACATTAAAAAACTGAAATTAAATATGTTCTGACATGCAGTCCACAACAACAATTAGTGCTATAATCCAATATGAAGCGGGACTTTAGAAAGAAGAGGAAAAGCAACACTGTGGCAAACATGCTGCTCTCCCAGCCTATTTAAAATGTGTTGCTCACATCAAATTCAAAATGAGCACATAAAAAAGGAATAATTTCTCAATTTAACATTTGATGTTTTTTTAACCATTCAAAACTGAACATTGGCTTTAATTTGTAACACACTTGTTTGTGTTTTTATTTACATTTTACCTTGTGTCCCTCACTAAGTCCTAACTTCTCCAGAAACAGGGCTGTATTACAGCTTACTGTACTGTATATATTTTGTACAACTTGTACTTTAAAATGATGTGACATATGTGAGAATATTTATAACGTATACATTTTTGCAAGGGAATGTTACATTTCTCATGAATTCATAAAGGAGGGTCACAAAGGATGGCCTTTTTCAAACTATTTTGTTAGTTTGGTTTAATAAAAAGAAACACCCATATCTACCACACTTTAAAAGCATGTGGTAAATAAATAAATAACTCCATCTGAAGGCAGTCCTCCCATTTCCAGTGTTCCATGCCAACTATGCAGGAATGCAATACTGAAAGAGCACCACTGCTGGAAGCAAAAAAAAAAACCAAACAAACAAAATCTGCTGGTCTTCTCTTTAATAGTAGTGCTTTATAGCGACTGGACTCAGGGGGGTTAAATATTCCACCGGAGGTTCTGATTTTAGAAGGCGAGTGCAGGTGGTTGAAATGATGCTCCACTACAAAGTTCCAAGAGTGAGGAATAATTAAGTAGAGTGGCTGAGATGAGAGGGATCACAGGACACCTGAAGAACTTAATAATGGATGCAGATGAAGACTATGGTGAGACAGATTGGAAGCACTCATCTTAGTTGAAATCAAAGTGAAGTGAAGGGTTTTTTTTAGACAGAACATAGATTAAATAGATACCACTGCTTGGCGTGGCATCTATTTAACAATAATGATCTTTCCGAAGGCTCACCTACGGAAACCTTGTTACGACTTTTACTTTCTCTAGACAGTCAAGTTTGATGGTCTTCTCAGTGCTAGGCATTTTTGGTTCACTATACTGGCTGTTTTGCAGTAGATTTCATAGGGTTGACAGGAACACTTATTACTTGCTCAAACACTATAACTAGTTTTGTATGCTTTTTGATGCTTTTCTTTCTTTAATTCCAAGGGTCCTTCAAACATATTTGATGCCAAAAGTGCTTAAAAATTTCCCAAAAGGCATAGTAAAATGTACCATGATAGAGAGGAGTGAAATGCAACGGATAGCACGCATAGTTATAACACACACTTTTGAATAACCCTTCCTTAAAGGCATCCAAAGGGTTGCACATGGTTATACATACAAAAAGTGACAAGTGACAGAAGTAATTGTGTCACAAAAAAAGAAGCCTCAGAGAAAAGGTCAAATCTACAACTAAAAATTAGTTGTATGAAATGGGTAGTTTTGTGATTATCGGTTTAGAAAAGTAAAAAAAATGTTGGATGCAACCATCTGAAGAGCACTTCAGAGGAAGCATTTAGATGCCTTGAATACTAAGCCACAGTACAAGCATAGCACAGTGCAATTCATTCACACATCCTTGTAAAATAGGTGATACAAGACATTTGCTTCTATAGAAGCTACATGCATTTTGTTGCTATCCGTAGATGTGTTAGTCCCACGCATTTATAAAACCTACATGCTGGATTATGACTCTCCGAGTCCTTCATTATAATTCTTCAGTGCTCCCTCAAAAGCCATCACTTTATTTGCAATTAGTTAACTCTGCAATTTTTTTTTTTTTTTTTTTTCAAAAAATG
>VUQH01042629.1:0-11051 GCA_015106775.1 Etroplus canarensis | reverse complement strand
AAAGCATTTGGAAAAAAAAAAAAAAAAAAAAAAAATCAGTGAATTGGCTTTTCTGCCCGCTCAAAGAGCTTTAGTGACAAAAGCAGTATTATTCACTTGTTAAATATCCACAGTGAAGTTGCAGAAACGCGGAGTTAGAGCACTTATCCTTTCTCACTTTCTCTGCTGGTGCTGACAAGCAGCACACTATGTTACAGTTGGCTTTATAGTAGGAACAGAGTAACAGCAGCTTTTCTCATACAGAAAACTACAATCTATGTCACAAGGTGTACACAGCAAGTGGATGTGGCAACAAGAAGATAGAAAAAAAACAATATTAATTTGTTAAAAAAATATACCAGAAATGAACAACCTGAATTCTCATTAGCCCTTTTTGTATGTTAGGTTTAACACAGCTGGGGCTCTGAGTTATATTTTACATGCAAGGCCTGATGGAGAGCGGAACTGCCTTATTAGTGAGAGCAGTGTGTTGTCTTTGTGAATGAGCAAAGTAGGCAGGAGTAGAAATCTCTTTGGGTTCATTATTACAACACCACCTGGGCTTTCCCTGCAATAAACACACTGTTAAACTAATGATGTCAAGAAGGCAAATCAGGTCACTGTTACTGTCTGTGTATACTGTAAGCAAGAATGGACAACTCCTGCTGTATGTAGCAAATAATGAATTTTATAGTTAGAGAACTACAGCTTTATGCTCAGTTGCCACTTCATTGGGTATGCCCTATTAATACTGGGTTGGATCCCCCATTTGCCTTCAGAATTTACTTAATTCTTTGTGGCATAGATCCAACAAGGTGTTGCAAATATACAGAGATTTTGGTCCATAATAACATGATGGCATCGCATATTTGCTGCAGATTTTCCGCCTCATCCAAAAGGTGTTCTGTCGAATTGAGATCTGATGACTGTGGAGGCCATTTGAGTACAGTGAATTTATTGTCATGGTAAAGACACCAGTTTGAAATGATCTGAGCTTTGTGGCCCATCATGTCATACTGCTGGAAGCAGCCATCAAAAGATGGATGCACTATGGTCATAAAGGGATGGATTTCGTCAGCAACAATCCTCAGTGGCAATTAAACGATGCTCGATTGGTACCAAGGGTCCCAAAGTGTGCTAAGAAATTGTACCCTACAATATCACCCCACCACCACCAGCCTGAATTATTGATGTAAGGCAGTATGGATCCATGCTTTTATGTTGTTTATGCTAAATTTTAATCCTATCATCTGAATGCCACAGCAGAAATCAAGACTCATCAGACCAGGTGATGTTCTTCCCATCTTCTACTGTCCAATGATGGTGAGCCTGTGTGAACAGTAGCCTCAGTTTCCTGTTCTTAGCTGACAGGAGTTGCACCAGTGTGGTCTTCTGCTGCTGTAGCCCATGTGCTTCAAGGTTTGATATGGTGTGCATTCAGAGGTGCTCTTCTACATATCTTGGTTGCCACTCATCAAATATTTTCTCATTTTCGGACCAGTCTCTTTAAACCCTAGAGATGAATGTGTGGGGAAATTCCAGTAGATCAGCAGTCTCTGAAATACTTATACCAGCCCATGTCCATGCAGCCCAAACAATCATATCATGTTCAAAGTCACTTAAGTAGACTTTCTTCTCCATTCTGAAGCTCGGTTTGACCTTTAGCAGGTCGTCTTGACCATGCCTACAAGCCAAAATACATTAAGTTGCTCGCCATATGATTAGCTGATTAGCTATGTGTGTTAATGAGCAGTTGAATAGGTATACCTAATAAAGTGGCTGGCAAGTGAAAATATTATGCTTTTATCTTCTTTCTCCAAACATTTACAAAGCAGGAGCATACAAACTCAGTTTAAAACCACTCATGTTAATTCACTGTTAATGGTTACTTTTAGGCATCTCTCTTCTTTACTACACCATAAAACTAACTAACTAACTAATGTAACTAATTACAACTGTATAACAGGTTTCTTTTTTCTAAAAATATCCATTGTTACTAGCATTATCGATTTCTATAAAGCCATGGGTACAATTATAATATTTTTTCTTAAATTAACAAAATGGGAAATGCAGTGGATGCGGGAATCAAAGTTACACAATACTTTTACACTGATGTTCATGATAATGATGGTATCACGATGCAGTCATTTTGCAGCACTCAATACTTTGCAAGACAATATGTCAAAATTTTTGTCACTGAAGCAGACAAAATACTGCTACAAGTGCAAAAGGTAATACTGTATTTATTCACAGCATTTCTGTGTTAGCGTGTTTATATATCACTTATGAAATTCTGTTAATTAGCTCTCTAATTTGCTTTCCTGCACAAGCTGCCATTGTCAGAGGAATCCGTTTTGTGTGCCTGCGTGTTCAATAAAAATATCTATATTTAGGCCCAGTGTATGGATAACTGTATTGTAAGAGGGTGCAATATTGCATTTTGCCATTATTGATATTTTGCTCCACCTCTTCTGTACATCATAATCAAAGTGCACAGGTGACCTGATGTCACCAGCAAAACAATTTCATGACTTGGCAGCTACAATAAGCTTTTTGTTTTTTAACTATGACAACAGAGGTTTTACTCACAGATGTGTCAGATCAAGCATTTAAAAAAAAAAAAAAAAACTTCCTCATAACTGGAAGTGATACTATTATCTTGTTGTCAGACTTCACCAAGAAAAATTCATTGAGGTCTGAGGACCAAAACATTAAATCAACAGCAACCCTTTTTGGAGGGTTTTTAAAAAAAATCTAAATTCAGTAGTAAAACACATTACTTCAGCTATAACAATGACTAAGTTGATTTGTTGATTAATTTTATAAGTCAGCTACAGTTTTTCTAACTTATTGCAACTCATTAAAGCAACAAATGTAAATCATTTGCTGGTTTATTTTGTTGACTAAATTAAAAATCTTTGGCTCTCGGATTGTTAGTCAGACAAAACAAGTAATTTAGGTTAAACAGGAAAGAGTTACTTTTCTTCTCATCTGAAGGATTTTTAGAGCACTGAAAGGGAAAATTTGCAAGACTTTTATCACAAAACATAAATATAATTTAATGTTTTACTTCTTTAGCACTTTTCTGGCCATTTAATTATGAAAAGCCTTACATTTTTCTTTTTTTTGGGCCCCTTTATTCAGCAATCATTGGACTAAGCGGTAAAATCAGAAAACCACATATAAAATAATAGTTTATTAAAATACTGCTTACATGTTGCTATAACACTGTAATACTTACATTTTATAGAACAAATTTTTGTAAAACAAATCTAGTCTTAGGATTGGCTGTGGTAAATTTTAGCTGCCGTTATTACAGATGACCTTCATAATTAATGCCAGCTTTTTGGCATTATACAGTCTCCCATGCAACAAAGGCAGCAGGCCAGATTCCAACAAGCCACCACAGCAGGTCTCTCTCCACCACACTGAGGCAGTAGGACACAGAGCCCAACGTAATGCGAGAGCTCCAAGTAAAAGGAAGTGAGTCTCCACAGAAGCACAGCATGGCAGCAGATGGCCTCCTAGGCTTCAACCATCTGGTGAGGAGACGTCCAATCCGCCATCAGCCTGTCCCCTTTCATTTACACATGATTCTTTAACAGTAAGACCTGCTCCTATTCCCTGACTACACCTCTACACCCTTCCCCTCCAGCCTTGGACACAGACAGAGAACATACACCCAGATTAAACTTACAGTCCGCTCTCCTCTCTGGGCAGCCAAGAGACCCACTGCCACGTCACATGTCACAGAGCCTAATCAATGAGTGTTAAACCTTTATATGTCATTCTCCGGCCAGCCAGGAGATTATCATCTATCCCTGCGTTAGGCCTGCTCCCAGCATGGCTTACTCTAAATAGCAATATGCTGATTGCATTGCTGCCTGTGTGGCTGCTTTTTCAGTAGGGGCTTTCAGACAATCTAAGCTTTATGTTGGAATAATTCCAGAGATGCAGCCCTTAAGCTCCAAAACTGTACTTAGAAATAGAATTATCATCACTTTCTTTCCCCACTGCTACTGTCTGAATTTCCCCTCCCTCTCGAAATTCAGCAATTTTGAATTACATAGGTCTGATCTTTTTCCCTTTTTTGGGATATATACAATGCTATAATTTGGAGCAATATTCAGTATGTCTTCAATAAATTAAGTGGAAGTGACATGCTCAATAACTATCTCAAGGTCAAGAGGGTACTGATGGATTGTATGTTCAAAGACCTATAACAATAAAAGGACAAGGAAAGACAGATACTGAGGGTGTTAATGTATGAGTTGCCTGACTTAAAGTTAATCTATAACTCCATTTAGGAGCTAAGAGCTTCAGGGACAAAGCCACCTAAATCCCACAAAAAACCATGATAAATGATCTACAGTTCCCTCCACCAAACACACAGACTCACTATCATCTATTGGCTGGTCACATAGAACAAGACACATTGCATCATTATCAGGTGCAATCAGGTTGTAAAATATTACACAATTAACACACATCTGAGATCTGTGTTGAGTTGAACTTTTATTTTATTTAAACTAATATAAACAAATTTAAAATAATTAAATGATTAGAGTTTTACAAAACTTTTAGCCTTTAATTTTGTCAAATTACCTTAGGCTTTAAAGGTACTGTGATGAGCATTTTCTTTTTTGTTTCTGTAATTTGCGACACTTAAAAGAAAAACAATAACAGACAAATCAGTAATTGTAATCTATTAGTTGCAGGCCTATAAACAAATGCAATGACATAAATTTAATAGGCAACAATTCACTCCAGTAGTTTCTTTTGTTGTGATTTGGACTCCTGATCAGAGAATCTAACCTATTCACAGCATGCTGATTCAATCACTACTGTAATAATTGCTGATTCAAACATATTACCAATTTTAAATCAGACACGTACATATTTGGTTTTAATCATCCCTCCATAGTTCTGACTGCTCATCAGATATTGTGATTGGGAACACAAGAAACAATTATTTAATTTACTGAGAAAATTATCAGAATGACTAATAAAGACAACCAATGTACAAACCCCATTTCCAGAAAAGTTGGAATCTTTTCCTGGATGCATTAGAGGAAATCTTTGATTTGATCATTCATATGAACTTTTATTTAACTGACAAAAGTATAAAGTAAATGTTTTTAATAGTTTTACTGACCAACTTCACTGTATTTTGTAAATATGCACAAATGTAGAATTTAATGGCTGCAACACACTCAGTAGAGTGAGACAGAGTTATGTTTACCATTGTGTTACGCCAATGGCAGCACGGTGGCGCAGTGGTTGGCACTGTTGCCTCACAGCAAGAGGGTCTAGGTTCAAATCCAACAGCCGGCTACCTTAGGCCTTTCTGTGTGGAGTTTGCATGTTCTCCTCGTGCTTGCGTGGGTTCTCTCCGGGTACTCCGGCTTCCTCCCACAGTCCAAAGACATGCAAAGGGGGTTAGGTTAATTGGTAATTCTAAATTGACCATAGGTGTGAATGTGCGCATGAATGGTTGTTTGTCTCTCTATGTTGGCTCTGCGACAGACTGGCGACCTGTCCAGGGTGTACCCTGCCCTATGCCCAATGACAGCTGGGATGGGCTCCCGCGACCCTGAATTGGATAAGCGGAAGATAATGAATGAATGTGTTACGCCACCATTCCTTTAAATAACACTTTTTAATTGTTAGAAAGAGAGAATACTAATTGCTGTTTCACAATTAGTAATTTAGTCTATTCTTTCTTAATATAACAGTTCAGCTGCTAAATAGTGCATTATCTGATTCTCTGCTTCATGATAGTCCATACATTTTCAACAGGAGACAGATCCAAAGAGGCAGCAGGCCACTCAAACAAACACACACTGTATCTATGAAACCACACTTTTATAGTCTGTGCAGAATATGCTCTGGCATTGTCCTGCTGAAATAATCATGGACATCTCAGGAACAGACGTCATCTTGATTGCTGCATATGTCTCTCTAAAATCCTAATATGCGCCTCAGAGCCAATGGTACCTTCACATATATGCAACTCAGCTATGCTGTGGGCACTGGTGCACCCCTATAATATCACAGATTCTTGCTTTTGCACCTTTTGGTGATAACAATCTGATTGTGATAACAATCAGAATGAATGCCCATTTTTCCACCTCATAAATACAGATGCAACAGACTGTGTTAACTGACAATTGGTTCCTGAAGTACTCCTGAGGCCAAGTGGCTATATTTGTCACAGCCACATGACGATTTCTTAGGTACTGTTGCCTGAGGTCTCAAAGATCATGCACATTCAGTGTTTTCTGACCTTCTGACCTTTTATGTACCAAGATGTCTCTGAATTCTCTGAATCTTTTCACAGTATTACACACTAAAAGTTGAAAGACCTGAATTTCCTGCAGTCTTGCATTGAGAAATGTTCCTTTTTGAACTGACTGACAATTCTCTCTCACATTTTGGCACAAAAGGATGAGCCATGACCCAACCTTGTTTGAAAAGACTGAACCTTTTATAGATGCTACTTTTTGACCCAACCATGAACACCTCACCTGCTTTCAATTAGCCTGTTTAATGTGGAGTCTTCCAAACTGGTGTTATTTGAATAATCTGTTCACTTTTCATTCTTGTTCTAACTCTGATCCAACTTTGGTTGTGTACTTCAAGCATCAAATTCTACATGTGTGCATATTTACAAAATACAATGTTGTTCAGGAAAACTATTGAAAATCTTGTCTTTGTTAAATAAAGGTTTACATGAATTAACATATCACAGATTTTTGTTTATTGCTTTTGGAAAATATCTCAACTTTTCTGGAACTGGGGTTTGTAGTTGCAAAGAAATCCTGCCAGAGGGATTAGAGAACCAGATGAAATTTCATAGGAGCCATTTGTTCCCACTTCCTAAAAGTATTTAGCTGACAGGTGACACTACTGGTTGGCTCTGACTGAAAGCAGAGAAAAAAAAACTTTTTTCTGTGCTTGCCATAAGGTGGGACCTCCTGCTTTGTCCTAGCTGCCATGCTGTCACTGGTCCACTGGGTCAGTTTCATGACACACCACCACTGACTGTTTTGAAACCGGCTGGGTGAGTACACCAAACTCATGAAAGGGAGTCAAGACTGTTGAACTGGTTTCTTACGTATTAAAATACTCAGGAAAAGCAAGCACTTTGGTATGGGGTGGTACTTATTACATAACTGAACATTAATGCTGCTTATGATTCACACTATAACTCATATTTTCCATAAAATCAAGGTTGCAAGTAGAAGAACTCCTTGAAAAACCTAACAAAATCACTCAGAACCAGGTTTGATTCTTAAAAAATAAGTTGCATTGGGCTCTTTACTTCTTGCCACTTCTAAGTCAAATAAAACACAAACAGTAGCTGCCTGGAAAGAAAAGTCAGAAATATATGTAGATGTTGATTGCATAACTATGGCACCGAGCCACAGAATCAACATTCACACCACAGTATGGAGGCAAAATACAGTACTGTACCCTGTAAAACTCCTGTGGGTGTACACATCACTACCTCCAGCCCCGTAGACAACACACATACACGAATACACATTCCCACAACTACCACCATCTCTCCTTATTAGTGGGCAGTGTTGACTCTGACACCTCCATATCATAACCCCCCCTCCAAAACGATATTCGTGTCCCAAAGACAGGGAAGAACTGGCGCACTCAAGGAGGAATCCGTTTGAAATACTGCTCATAAATAAAACATAAATCCATAATTAGAAATATGGCATCAAGCTTTTTTCACACACACACACACACACACACATTAGTGACAGCACAGTTGCAACATAATCTGGCAATAAAATAATGGTGCTCTTCTCACACGTAAAGAAATTAAGCATTAAATGTATGTGAGGTCTGACAGATGAACTGAGCAGCTCTAGAGGAATATTTGCCGTGTTTTCACCGCACTAACACAATATTTTAGTGAGTGCAGGTGTCATGAGAGGCGCTCTGAAAGGCAGCGCTTTCTGGATTACTCACCCCATCGCCGCGGACTTGAGGAGCAACTCCTTTTAAAAAAAAAAAAAAAATCTGAAGGTTATACTGGCTGGGTTGAAAGGAAAACAGTGTTTCAAAGCGCAGTCCACAGATGATTATCGGTCCAAAGAGTTCATACCCCGTGTGCCAGCTCTGACCAAGTCCTCCTGCTGCTGAGAGACAGCTGAGATATGAGAGCACTTCTTGGTAAACTCGACTCACCGGGCTGTCAAGCTCAGTGTCACTGAAGCCCGTTCAATTCAGGAAGTTTTTTTTTTCTTCCACCCCCCCGATCTCTTCGTTTTGTTTTTTCTCCGTTCACATGGGCGGGTATAAATCCCACCTTTGTAAGGCTTCTCCCTCGCTGCTCAGTTAAGTTAATGTTTGCATTTCGCTGCTCCGCTCTCAGCGCTGCGCCTCTTCCTCCCCACCCGGGGGTTGCATTTCATGTGAAGGGGCGGCAGCAGCGACACGGAGCGGCTTCCACCTGCTTCTCCTTTCAGAGCCACCCACTATTTTTCCAAAAGCTGCGGTGGCGTCCGCGGCTTCAGTCGGACTTTCAGCACAAAACGTGCTCTAACCCCCCCCGAATAATTCAACCGAAAAAATAATTTCCAGCTAAAAGAAACAGACAGCAACTCCATCCCCCACTAATATCAGGCGCACTTACATGTTTTCACTGACTGTGTTGGCTTCCACCAGTTGACACTTTCTCCCGAATTAAGCGGAATAAATGTTAGAGAAAATGCAACTCGCAAACATTTTAAGCTTAAAACGTGTCGTTCTAACTTTGTTTTGCCACGTAATAGCCTTTGAATCTTTTAATA
The DNA here is from genome assembly GCA_015106775.1 of Etroplus canarensis. Taxonomy (NCBI): domain Eukaryota; kingdom Metazoa; phylum Chordata; class Actinopteri; order Cichliformes; family Cichlidae; genus Etroplus; species Etroplus canarensis. The sequence continues at coordinate 2,259 of VUQH01042629.1, read as the reverse complement.
ATCTTTGTGCTTTTTTTTTTCTTACTGCCAGGTAACGTTCATTAATCTCTGGCAGGTGTGCGCACCCAGAACCTTTAACCTGAACTCGTTTGTTCCGGGGGAAGGGTTTCAGCGACGTGCCGACACTGGAGTTTGGGATTAGGTTTTGTGAAGTGTGGCTAAAGCTAGCTGCGCACTCATTACATAAAGGTACGTTTTTAGCTCTTGGGTTGTTTATATCGGTGGCGAACTCATAATATATCCAGAATAGTTTGCTTTCATTGGGGCGGTTGACGTGCAGCTTAGCAAAAAGATGAATTAAAAGAGAAAAAGGGCATAAAAACGTGCTAACAGCATTCCTGTGATGTGTAGCGGTTTAGCAACTTTGCTTGCGCCCTCACAGAATGACAGACACCACAGAAACTCAGGAGAACTACGAGGAGATGTTCGCCCATCGCTTTTCCACTGAGGATCACGAGTACCAAGAGTACCTCAGACGTCCCGCTGACCCTCCACCAATCGTGGAGGACTGGAGGGGTCGTGGTGGAGGAAACCAGAGAGGCAGAGATAACAGGTCGGGAAGCTGCTTAATAACGTAGAATTTAATTAAGAAACTTGTAGGTATTGGCTGAGAGAGATGGTGATGATAGAAGCGATGTGGTGTCATAATAGAAACACTGTATAGTAGTTTAAAAGATAAGACTTCATTAATCCCACACTGGGGAAATTGGACATTACAGCAGAAACATAGAAGCGTGAACAGAGAAGGTACGTGATGACTCACTTCCACACCTAGCAACACATAAACAACTACGATGGGTCCTTCTGACAGTCGTATAAAAATCACTTTTAGGTCTGCTATCATATTGTATATTTGAATATAGTTTATCATTATTAAGTGGTCATCAATAAGTCAGCAATTTAAACGTTGGTCAAAAGGGGAAATATGGTCCGTGCGTACGTTTTGAGCAGAAGTGGACAGTATGTCACGCGTTTTGTAAGAAGGCGTGGCTTCTGGGAAAGAAGTAGATGAAACTATTAATACATATATGCCTTTATTGTCATTATACAGTGTACGACGAGATAGGAGAGCTGCTCCTTTCAAGGTGCAGTGCAAACATATGCACAAGTGCAATAACAACAGCATATCATTACAACAATATAATTACAAGCGGGTGCCAGAAAGAGTGCACAAAATACACAAAAAATACAAAAGAGCACTGAAAGGGGGAGTTGTGAGCCACTGCGAACTTACACGCTGCCATGTCAAGTTGCTAAGTAAAAATGTAAGGTTCTGTTTTTATTGTGTTAACTACAGACATCACTGTAATTCAGTAGACGTATCAATCAGATGCACAACAGTAACTGTTGAGCAGGACGTGACCTCATCTGATATATATATATATATATATATATATATATTATTCTGGGCAAGATTTACACACTTGCACAACTTACTACACAATAAACATTTCCGAATTTGAGCTGCCCTTGAACCAAATTATCTGGTACATGTAAATTTTGTTATTACTGCCCAACATAAAAAGTTCATTATACACCAGTATATCAATATAGTCTGTTTCAGCTATAAATAAACGTTACAATTATTACTTTTTCTAATGGTAAACAAGTTACTGGGCCTTAAAAAGATATAGTTTGTACTTTAAAAGTCTGTAATTGAAAATATTTAATTATGGAAAAGAGGGAACTTCCTTTAAACACAAGTAATCAAATGATTTATTGTGCAGCCATACTGAGAAGATGCCACTGACAGTCCAGAAATGTTAACAATGAATGCACGCAGTTGCGACATAAATACTTAATATTACGATACACAAAGGTGCCGCGTAACACGACGCATTTCACAGGGGTCCAGAAAGATCTGTCTGGGTTCTGATGCTTCACTGCTTGGATCCAGGCAGTCTTTCTCTCCTTTTGAGCTGGAAAATGATGGAAGGACACTTTGTGTGTGTAAGTGTGGCTGTTGTAGCCAAACGCTGCACAATAGTGTGATATTGTATTTAATTTCAACAGAAAACTCCGTACTACGCAGTGCACTGAAGTAGCGTTGCTAAGTGGTGTTGTACCCTCATTAGCAACAAGCCAGGACCGGAATTACACACTGTTCAGGTCACGTACCTTCTCTATAAGAATATAGACTAAAAAATAAATTAAACGCAAGTCAGGCAAAATATACATTCTTATCAGAAAACTACACAATATATCCATATGTACACTATATATATATATATATATATATATATATATATATATATATAT